>JAYDZE010555315.1:0-31604 GCA_034509125.1 Monilaria moniliformis | reverse complement strand
ACATATCAGATATTAAACTGATAAGAACAGATACTACACTTGATCTTAGCCAAAAGGCCGAGAAAGGTATGCTTTTTACATTCTTCCGCTTCTCTATTTATATTACTCTTTCGGGTCAGCTGATTCTTCTTTTCTTCGGTGTGGGATAGAACTACTCTATTTCATTCTGTTGCCAACCCTTATTGTGTAGAATGTTGTATTGCAGGTTATGAAATATGAATATGAAGAGAGGTTTACTATTGTCATATTATTATATGGTGTTAATTTCACAAGTGTTACTCATCAAGAATCTGCTTCCTTAACATATCGCGCCTCATTTGCATGTGCAGGAGCTAATATTCTTATCTACACTTTCCCCATCTTACTTATTGCTATATTGGGGTGTCTGTATCTCCATTTGGACAAGTATGGTGATGATACTGATAACAAGGATATGGTGAATATACAGCAATTCATGTTTATACTTCTCCACTTTGTTTGTAGAAGAAGAGAAGATCAATATTTAGGCTCGTGGAAACAACCTCTACTTGTACGTCTTGGGATCATCTCTTGCACAGAACTACTATTCGTGTTGATGTTCGTTGTGCTCTTGGTATGGTCACTTTCTGCATACCTACATGATATGTTCAAGAACTTCACGAGACAATCTGCTTCAAAGATGGGAGACATCGTGTAAATGAATATTTTTCTAGAAATTCTTGACTATAAGTAAGCATTTGTGATCACATTTCTCTCTTTTGATGATCTACTGATGATCTCTACGCTTGGAACAGGTGTGGGAGGTTAGGCTAGATAGTTTAGCTCTCCTGTTAGGCCTCGTTGGCAACATATGTCTATCGTTCCTCTTCTTCCCAGTGGCACGAGGATCACCAATCCTTTGCGTCGTTGGACTCACCTCAGAGTCCTCAATCAAGTATCACATTTGGCTTGGCCACAGTTCTAACATTCTTCATCTCACATGGTCTATGTTATGTTGTTTTCTGGGCTAATACTGACCAGATCTCCGAGGTATGTAGACCGTGTTTCCAATTAAACGCGCATTTGTAGAGTTTATTCAACACAAGCAATGAATTCAACAGTGACTTTTCTGAGTTTGCAGATGCTGAAGTGGGACAGAATAGGAATTTCAAATGTGGCTGGAGAAGTAGCCATGCTCTTTGGGACAGTCATGTAAATTGCAAGCGTCTCTCCTGTCAGGCGAAAACTGCTTGAGCTATTCTTCTATTCACATCATCTATATATTATTTTTCTAGTCTTCTTTGTTTTACCTGGATTCTACCTGTTCTTGGTTGGACCGGTTTCTAAGATTCTTGCAATCCCAACAAAAGGGTTGTGTCGTCCCTGCTCATGTTCTACCTCGCCAGGCTATGGAACTGAACTTCTTCAAAGATCCAAGAGCTGACATATAGTGTGCCAACATTTGATCATTCGATATGATATCAATGGCACCCATTCTCTGTAACCTCAAACAAGAATATGGATCCAGACCAGCTCGCCATTGTCATCAAATGTGAAGGAAGCTGGTCTCAGGAGCTCTACTTGAAGCTTTTATCCCCGACTCCATTGGGTCGTCTTCAAGTATCTGTGGATGGACCCTTCGCGCCTCCATCCACCTCATTTCTAAAGTTTGAAGAAGAAACATACAGCTCTTTCACTTTTAAGAGTGAATTGCATGTTGTGCTTTTGTAGGCATGAGATGCTAGTGTTGGTGAGTGGAGGAAGCGGCATAACACCTTTTATATCCATCATTAGGGAACTCATTTTCCTCTCAAACGCCCAGGAAAAGACCCCTCGAGTTCTCCTTGTGGCTGCGTCCAAGAAGTCTACACAAGTCGCTACATTGAATCTACTCCTGCCGTTGTCTGGAATTCCTTATGACATTTCTCGTCTGCAGCTGCAAATTCAATCTTATATTACTAGGGAAATGAATCCCTCAACAAACAGCCAGAAACACCCCATAAACATTGGTCCGAACCAAGTGTTTCAGAGGCACCAGTTACTGGAGTCTTAGGCTCAAGCAGCTGGCTGGCTCGGAGCTATTATCTCAGCATCTTGGTCGATTTTCTTCTTATTAACCTATTGTGCATACACCCAACTGATCGTAGCATGGATGTAGCTTACTCTTATGCTGTAAGATCTTTGATCAGCACTCTGTCTTTGTGCGTGGCTGTGGCAATTGTTGCCACCATAGCTTTTCTTTGGAGCAAGAAAGAGAAGAGTAAAGAGTGCAGGCAGATCCAAAGTGCCGACATACCATCTCCGAATTGATAGGGTTGTTATTGTTGGGGTGCTCAACTAATAGGGATTAAAATGGATGCAGAAATACTATCAGTGTGAGGGGGACAACATCGGTGTTTTTGTTAGCGGTCCGGATGAAACAAGATGTTGCTGCAATATGCTCATCTGATTCAGCCAAACGCCTGCCGAATCAATCTTTCAGCTTCAACTGGTAATTACCAGCAAAATGTGATTTATTGAATTATTATTTACAATTCACTGGCACCGAAAAGACAAGATAAATACCGAAAAACGAACATTACGAAAGAGTAGTTTATTAAGATGCAAAAGAGAACTAGTAGATGGGGGTTGCCACGGCAAAGGGCTATTTACCTTCGGCATACAAAAAAAGGAACATTGCACCCACAGCTTTTTTCTTCAAAGGATGTACAATGAAAAAACAAACAAAAGGGGCCTGCGTTTTAAAATCAAACGGGGCCCTTCCCAAAATATTAAAACAATAAAAATAATCAGCAAAATTAAGACTAACTCTGGGGGCTATAAAAGAGGGAAAAGTTCAAACTGGTATGGAACTCCTACCTAACAGCAGCCATCAACCTCAAGAGGAAAGGCCACTTCTCTTCTTCGCTGATGATGCACGCTGTTATCATAATCTAAAGTCTACCAGAGACACCAAAGAAAATATGTCAAGTCAGATTTTAAATGCTGTTTTCTTATCCTCCCTCCCACCCTGCTGCTGCTGGCTCTGAGGCACCTCCCCGTCGTCCTCCTCATTATTCAACTTCTTCACCTCAAACTCACCACCACCTGCATTGTGCCGGAACCGCCTCATGTTTGCACCATCATCCGGATGCACCACTCGGTGACTCATCTCCCCACTACCATCACGCCTTCTATCATCATAGTTTGCTTCTAATTTGCATTCCCGACCACCGTTGGCCATGAAAGAGAATCTCCCAGGTCGCACCATAGGTCTGAAGTACTCATCCGACTTCATTCTCCCCGAAGACCCGACAGCATCAAACCTTTGAGTACGCCTAAACACTCTCACAGGTGATCTTCTCCGCCTTAAATGGTTAGAATCTGCAAAATTACGCTCCTCAACCCATCGGCAGTTCCTTTGAGGAGAGAAACGACCTCTTGACGGGGATATGTAACCCTCTCCATAATCAGTTGCAAACGACGACTTTGAGAAAGGCATCCTCATTCTCTCCATCCTAGCCTCTGACCTAAAATCAGGAGACCTGCTGAGTCTTCTAGTGCCCAAAATACGTTCTCTTTGTGGATGCCATGCCCTGGGCGATCGCGTTCTAGATCTTGACCGAGATCTCCTCCGGGGCACGGCCATGTGCGTCTGTCTACCAGAGCTTGGGGAAAAACTGCGTTCTCTTCTTGATAAATAGCGCGGCATTCGAACAGATGCATCAGCATCCTCAGGCAGAGGCTCAAACTCTTCCACAAAATCTCTACCTGGACGCTGCGAATAATGTCCTCTACCTCTAAAGTTGCCCACTCCCCGTGTTAGTGGTATTCTTCTACCTACACCATAATATTCATCCCTTTCCACTGGTGATCTCCTCATGAATGGTTTATGCAAGCCTTTTGATAGATAATTAGTCTGCCTCGGTTCATGGTAATCCATCCCATCAATCTTGTTTGCAGATTCACCAGTTTTACTTCTTGGTCTGGTGTTGCTACGACCCTCACCTCCCTGATAATTTGTGGTATAGCGCCTTCTGGAACCCCATGATGTCCATTGATGAACCCCATCTCTTTCACCAGTAACAGCAGATCTATATCGACCCAGATATCTATCAGGACTAATATCCCTTTCTGGCTGAGGATATGAACCAGCAACACGACGTGACCTACAACATAATATAAGAGAGTTAAAGAGAGAAATCAAGATTTCTAAGTAGACTGCCCCATACGAGAGTAAAATAGCAGAAGATTGGAAAAACAATCAAGAGAAAACTTGATACCTGGATTGCTGTATGAAGAAAACACCCTTCCCATCAGTACCATCTGCAGATGACCGTCCTTCAATCCGAGATTGAAGCTTTCCCCTGACAGCCTTTGATGCATATTCTTCTATGTGGGTCATCCTAACATTTGCAGCATCTTTGTGATCAAGCAACTGTAATCTTTTTATGCCATCATTTGCCTCCACTGCCATTTCCACACACTGTTCAACAGTAGAACCAGACCCAGCATTTGAGCCCTTTCCAGCTACCTCATTATTGTCAGACTCATCTTTGACAATGTGTTGCTTCAAGGAATGATTAACTGGTCCACTCTTACTTTTAGCTTCGGGAGATATTTTCAGGGACAAATTTCTTTGAGTTCCATGAGAACCCTCGGAACCAACTTCAACTATCTCAGACTCATGGTAGTATTCAGCAGCATCAGAACCATCTCCATTCCTTCCATCAGATTCATAGTCAACACACTCATTTTCCATCTCATTTTCCTCCCACGAGTACAAACATGAACCCCTCAGCTCCCCGTCCTCATATGGAGAATCATACCCTTCCTGGAAACCAGTCAAGTCATCTCCATCAACCATGTCAACATGGTTGCCCCGAGAAATATCTGAATCATGTTGTCCATCAAGCACGAGTCCAATACTTCCAACAGTGGTGGGTTCTTTACATCGTGTTTTAGCACTAAAACTCTTGCAAGTGTCCTCCACCACTGTTCTCTTTGATTGTTCTTTAGGAAGATTACTATCCTGATCATGCTTGGTACCAAGATCAGCTAGTTCTGAGTACTGCTCGCAATCAGCCATTGTAGAATTTGAAAGAGAGGCCCCATCAATTTGTTTATTTGAATCAGTACTTGCAACAGGTTGAGCCTCTGCAGGAAGAAGATTAACACATTGGAATTGAGAGTTAACTACAATTTAATAAATTGCACAACAAAGATTAAATAACCCACTTAGATTGTATTAATACCAGGTAATTCAGACGTCTTCTCGGAAACTTCGTTATCTTTAGGCTGGACATCAATCGCAGATTCAGAAGCGATTCTGTCATGAGCTTTGACTTCATCAGTCCCGGTATGACTTCCATCTAGAGTTGCATTTCTCTCACATTCACTGATGCTACAAGAAGAGTCTCCAAGCTGTAACATAGTAGCATTGTTTTTCTCCTCAGACACTAGCTTCGAGCTTGTAGCTTGATTCAATACTTTTATTCCAGAATCACAATTAGAAGCCTGAATTGAGTCAGGATACTTTTCACTAGATTGATCAGAAGTATCTATAGCAATATGAGAATAGATAACGTTTGATGGTCCACGCAAATTTTCTTCGAGATGAGGAGGCGTACTGCAAATTCCATCTTCTAAAACTGATGTTGACTTATCTTCTTCTACTTTTAGACTTGATGTCTGATCTGTTGTGTCAGTTGGCTTAGATAGTACATGATCTGCAAAATGCTTCTCCATCTCCCTATGCATGCCTTCATTGACATCCTCTATGGCATCCACAGCAATTGCATCATCACATGGTTCGCCCCAAGCATCCATCGGAGTGTTCAAATCCCAATGCTCTCTGCTTACCTTTGGCATGGTCTCATCCTCTGGGCTGGTTAGTAAGCTTTGAGAAGCAGCAGCAGAATTGTCGTCTTGGGACTCGACATTAGCTCCAAGGACATCAATATTACTCAAAGAATTCACTGACATGTTACTTTTTAAAACTTGTTCAGACAGCATGGCAGAACTTGATGCATCAGAGTTCTTTTGGATTATAGTGTCTTCTGGAACAACATCCTTTTTATCTGCATCGTTAATGTCATCATCCATGCTAGCAGCCGCTGCAAGAAGTTCAATTCCCGAGAAGTCCCCTGCACAAACAATTATCATCCTCTGCTTGAGTACATAGATATACATCACCAAACCCATAATCCATCTAGCCTTAGAAGATTCGCCAATTCCTCTTAAATGCAAGTTAGAGTGCCTCTGACCTGAGGAACAGCTAGGATACTGGAGTTGCACGTGATCTTCCAAATGTGGTGAACAAGAGCGTGTTCTCGAGGGGGCAGAATCTTGACTGCGTAGAGAGGATGTCCAGGGATGAGGTAATGGAGATTGAAGTAGATGCCTTCTTTTCTTGAGTGGAACATTTTCTGATTTGCCAGAGGTTGCCTGTCCAATAATCACTTCACCGAACTGCCAGAGTAACAGAAGAATGCTCAGGTCTTGAAGAATAATACAAAACCAAATATCTAGAGTAAGCAGTTTTTACAGTATTACCTTGTCAGAATCAGACCCAGAGAAATCTCCTACTCTTTTGGGGCTAGTAGAATTCCCTGCTTTTACAACACTGTTCAAGCTTCTGGCTAATGACTTCTTTGTGCGTCGTCCTTTCGCCACTGGTTTCCAACTTAATTCTGGATTGGTGGAGTTCATCACTTCAAGACCCACACTGCTTAGCATTATTTTGCAGATATGGGCTCTATCCCATACACACTGAACCCACCAAAGGATTTCACAAACCCGCTGCCTACTCTTCTGATTTAACAAACTTACAGTCCGGGATCAACTGCAAGTGCAAATCTGCCAGACACAAAAGTAAACTCATGAAAAAGTGGACAAAATTTTCTTAGATAAAAAATGCATACTAGGAACAAAAACAGGGTCAAAGTCTGTGTTTCAACAAATTTAATCTGTCAGAGATGCCACACAAATTATTTTCCACAAACCAAACTCTGCCCTCCTTTTATTCTCTAAGGGAGCTTCATAAGTTTTCAACAGCAACACATTTGTAGGACCATTTCCAAACGAATAAAAACATAAAAAAATTTGGTGCAACTGTGCATTGTATCATAAATGTGAATTGGTATCTAGAGTATGCCAACATAAATTAGTTTTACTCCTAATAACCCTGTCTATGCAATATTTGACAATTGAAACATAGATCTTACCATGGCTCAAAATCAGTTATCTCTTTGAACTTCACGCAGATGAGCTCACTGCCAACAAAGCAAAAACTTGCATTAGGCACAAGACCAAGAAGCAAAGCAAGATTATTTATTTCACCTAGACAAAAGGTGATACTGTCAAAATTATGTTTTGATTTAAAACAAATATATGGACATACGAATAAGCACATCATTCTTGTACTTTATTTTAGTTCAAGATAAGTTCCTGCAATATCACTCTCATCATTTAACTCAGAGAAAGACAATAACAGCAGCGAATAAAAAGAGAAGAGAGTTCTTTCACTTAGTGCAATTACATGGCAGATCAAAAGTAGAAAGCCTAGATATAGGTAAAACATTAAAGCATGATGACGAAAAGGGTTTAAATGGCTTTTCATCCATCATAATTGATAGCTTGCATCCTTCAGGTGAACATAGTGAATGACCACTACATCTGACCGCATATTAGCATTAGAGAGTCTTCACATAATCTGCAGCGGCCCGGAATATAATGAACCAATTAAGGAATTAATCCTTCTTAAATCAAGACTTATAAAAAGTATAGCAGCATTTCTTATGTTCTAGATCTAATGGGTATGACACGCAAGAAAAAAACAAGGAAAAAGTTCCAAGTTTCTGCAGCAAGTTTTCTGATATTTTAAAGAAATCCCCAGCATATATGCATCTTCAATCGGAGAGTTTTCTTGCAAAAAATCTACCACTTTGCCAGACAGAACGCCGAGCAAATCAGACAACAATGCTGCGACAGGCTATCCAGAAGACTTCAACTCGTCCATAATTTAATTTTAATATCGTTTCCTACAACCAGATCCCGATCTGAGGCAAATTTCCATATGTGCAATATGCATTTGACCAGGAACCGTCAAGCAATTAACGGAAAAAAGCAAGAGAACATGCGGAAAGCCATCCTTGATGTCAACATGTGCACCGCAAATCCTTCAATCAAAATCTAATGAAGTGGCAACTTCATTTGCTCCGCCGAACGAGGACTTTGCCCAAGAAAAAATCAGATTCAGATCTTGAACTCATGGATCCTGAACTCAAATCCGGATGAGAAAACACTAGAGAGTCTGTCGGAGACCACAGATCTTGCTGCCGAGAAGCAGATTACTCGCCGGATGACGGTGAAGACAACAAGAGAAAAACAACCAAGACACAAATCACGCAGATTATCAAAAAACTTAGGGTTTCGTATACCTGTATATAAACGGTCCAAAACTCCCAAATCTCCACCGCTCAAAACGCTAGGGGTTCCGATTAACCTCCCTCCGATGTTCCAAATCTCACAAAAAATGACGCACACGTATAACTCCACCGGAAATCCTGGCAAAAACCCCTCCGCTCCAAGTCTTATTCACACAGACGAATGCGCAGCCGCGCAGCGTCAATTAGATCGAGAGCTCCGGTGCGAGAGGTCCTTGGGATCTTCAACCGCCGGAAGGACGAGAGGCCGTCCGATGATGTCTCTTGGCTTCTGGAATATTTCTTCGCCTTTCTGAGAAGAGGAGAGAAGAAAAGCGTCTATGATGAGCATTCGAGGATTAATTGCATCGCACTGGCCACCAATTTATGCTTTCCACTATGACCACTTTGCCCCTGGAGAATTCGTGAGGTGACGGAAGTACCCTTCGATGCCCTAGTCCTGTTCGGTAACGACGTCCGCTTTGTCGGGTAACTATGGTCAACACTCTGATTAGCGCCTTTGATGACGTCATTTCCATCTCTCTAATTAGATCAATAAACTTTAATAATATCACATTGTTAATATTTCTAACTTTTTAAGTTACTTGTTTACATTTCCATCTCGCTAATTAAGTCTAATAAACTTTAATAATATCAAATTTTTAATATTTCTTACTTTTTAAATTACTTGTTTACAAATGTGTGAGTATGAATGATTATTATAAACTAGCTAAGACAGCTAACTTATAACTTTACCAAGTTGTTGGGTTATTAAAAGTGATTGACAGTTAGCTAAGCTAATAGTTAGACATGTAGCTGTCTATGTGCAGAGTGTGGTAACTTAGCTACTTAATTGTTATGAAAACATTTGTTTACCCGATTATTGCTTAGTCAATATTAATACAGGCTAGCTGTGTGAGACATCCGACTGTGTGAAGTGGAATGTTTAGTTGTGTATAGTGTGCAGTTTGTGATGACAGTTCAATAACACATAATTGAAAATCAGAATGTAAAGGACATACAATGTTTAACGTGGTTCGAAGTAAAGTCTCATCTGCCCATAAATTGGTAACACCAGATAATCCACTAACTAGGATATCTCACTTCCAGGTGGAAGAAACATAACTTCCTATTTGATGGGTCGTTGCTTTCAGCTGACAAGAACTTCACATTTTCTTGCCTACAGATTAACTGGCCATGACCAAATCTTCCATTGCTTTAAATGACGATCACTTTGTCGCTTACTAGCTACTTTCTTCTAACTCTTAACTCTTACTTTATGGGTGAGAGATAAAGTTGAAGGTTGTTCAACATAGGTGAGTAAACTCTTATAATGAAGAATAATAAAATGTTGAATTTGCTTAATCTAAGCTTATGATGTTTACAACGTTTGGCTTAGATCTAAGGAAATAGTGTGTGGTCTCAAGTAAGAGCTTGAAGAACACTTGGACGTTGATTTCTTTTGGTTACTTTGTTCCTATATAATTGAGAGTATGTGAGTTCTTGAGAACTTATAAGAGTTTGAATAAGCAATACTTCATTGTAACCTGTAACCTTTAAAGATTGAAGATCTTTCTCTATTTATAGACCTCGATATGAAATAGTCTCGTTGAAGGAGCACCTCAATTTGATTGCAATCAGATTTGACATGCGACGTAGATATTTTTTCCGTTTGAACTCATAGGTTGTTGTTGACCTGTCATTTTTGCCGTCTGCAACCTTGTACGAGAATCTCTAAAATATCGGATTTGTTCTACAGATGTGTCAGAGTACAGAAGACCTATTTCGAAGACGACAATGAAAACTAAATCGATGCTAGCTGCATTTGTCCTTGTTGTGTAGAGCTCAGTTGTCCCTGAGCTGGCTATCTATGCCGTGGTTGACTAGCTACATATTTCAGGTGGTATTCTATCAGTTATCTTCTTCTTTGTTGTCTTCTTTTGTTATTTCTTCGAGTCATTTTTCAATTCTTCAACTCTTAGCGTGTCTTCAAGATCTCGGTCCTAGATGAAAACTTCTTATTTATTTTCTTCACAGCTGTGAATCCGAAGCGATTGTGGAACTGATACTTTAATGATCAGTTCCCCCTAACTGAATTCTTATAGATAAAACATAATTTAGCTCCCTAACGTTTGAGCTATGATATACTACAACACATGGTTCATTATTAGAAGTTGTGGCATCAATCAAAACATTTACATTGTACCAGAATTTTTCCAACAAACCTTCTTATTAATTGTAAGAATTTGTGGATTATTGTAAAAACTATATTTTTCCTAAAAACATGAGATTACTATACATTATTTTAAAATTATAAGTTTATTCTAAAATTCTACTCATGTCCTCTAGTTACCCATAAAAAAAATCATGGCTATGTGATATCACATATTTTCTTTGTTGGTAAAGAAATTAATCTTAATTCATATCACTAGATAATACCTATATAGCTTAAATATCATATCTAATTGTGATTTTTGTAGAAATTCAAAAGAAAAAAATAATCAATAAAATGTGAATTCAATTTTTTGTTAATAAAAACATAAAAATAAATAAATTATATTTATAGAACTCACATTTAATAATTAATATATTTTTTTATTTTGGATTATTATAAAAATCATAATTAGATATGATATTTAACTACTAAAGATATTCTCCAGTGATTAAAAAAAAAAGTAACACTAATTTCTTTAACAACAACTAAATATGTGATTTCTCAAAAAAAAAAATCAACTATATGTGATATTATACGTATCCAATAACGTAGCTAGGATTTCTTTTTAGGAGGCCAACTAATAATGTTAGAAAGCATAAGTAGAACTTACAATAAATATAGAGGTTGATTTATAATGTTTTTATGCAATCATAATTCATATATTTCTTTAATCACGTTACAGTAGTAATAAAAAAAGATTAACTATGAAGTTGAAGCCTTTACAATATGTGACAAAAAAAATTTTATAGAAAAGTGATCCATTAGAAAAATGATACGATATTTAGACATTTTTTTATATAGAAAAAACGATCCATTAAATAAATGATTCGATATTCACATATAGAATATGTGAAAATTATTCATATTTTACTATTAACTGTCCATATGATAAAGATCAATTATTCATAAGTCAACTTGTTTCCCAAATATTCTTATATGCCTTAATATTTCACATCTTGAAAATTAAATGCAATTTAATAGTTTAAGACAATTTTATAATAAATTTTTATGAAGCTAATAATTTTATAATGAATTATACATAGATCAAACCAAAATAAAATTATTTAATTCAATAACAATTCATTAGTTATAAATTAATGGAAAGATATGATTTGTTAAGGCAAATTATTAGCAACTGTTGGGAAAATTTCTAAATAGAGTTAGTTTTAATTAGATACCAAAATTCTGGTAATTGACATTCTGTTGTAAATCAAGTGATGTTTATATGTTAAAGGCATTTTTCTAAGTATAGGTTTAATAGTAGATCTTCAGCAGTGAGAATAAGCTTACTGCGAACAATATATGAAAGAGAAGTATTGAAGCCCGGAGCTACTGAAGATCAACGAAGTGTCGCTACTAAAGAAATATGGAAGTGTTTTAAACTGAAGAAAAGCAAAGTATGACGTTAGTCGTAGTCCGGACCTACTGAAGAAACATAGAGTCAACATACATGCTGAGTGTTTGACTTCGTATGTCATAGAAGATCTGTATAGAATCCCACGAATCACAAAAGAAATACAAGGTTGCAGAGCTACAGTGGTATGACGTTACATGAGTCCAAAACTGACATCACAAAGTTCAAATGAGAACATTTCAAATGGCACAATGGAGGGATTTGATTGGTGTTTCTTCTAACGACACTATTCAAATCTCACCTATAATTAATTTGAGGAACCTTAATATTTGAAGGTTACTGAAACACTACACATTTGAATCATAATCATTCGAGCTCTCAAGCAAATACTCAATGCTCAACAAGTAATTTTGAAGAAGGGAACTCTTAAATATTAAATAACTCATCCGAGATTAATTGCATATTATACATTGAGGAATTCGATATACATTCCATTAGTTTCCTAGGCAATCTCATTGTAGAGTTCTGAGTCTAGATAAAGCAAATTATTCTTATAAATAACTTGTTCAAAGTTGGAAAACAAACTAAACTTAATTAAACCCAAACACTTTAAGTTTGAGTAGAAGAAGAAGACTAGACGTAGCTGATGTGTTGCTACTGAAGGCAAAAAAGAAATCGACTAAGTTAAGTCGTAGCATAGTAAGGTTAATTTTGTGTTAGGTCACTTGCCCCCTTAAGCAAGCTATAATCTTAGTTAGGGGATTGACTTATAAGTTCTCAGTTTGTGGACGTACAGTAGTACACTCGGAACCACGTAAAATGTTTGTGTTCTTTACTATTTAGTACATTACATTACATTACATGACATTGAACTGTCATTAAACAGCACAAGTATACACTTCACAACATAGCTTTCCGCATAAAATTTTAATAGACATCTTCTACTGAAAGCTTCTTAATTTAGTCTTTCGTTTGCCAAACATTTATCAGCAGTGCTGAGCACTGTTATCCGACAGTTACTAATTCATCAGTAGAAGTATTAAGACTTTGGAAAGAAAAATTAAATTAGCTGTTACTGGTGTATTTTTCCATACATCAATACTTACTTTTCTAGGACCAACAACAACAATTTTAAATTTGTTGAAATTTTATTTTATTTTAAAAATATCAAATACATAATTAGTCTTTTTCAGAATTTCAATGAGGCCCAATGCTCCACGCTCCTCCTCTCCTTATGTCCATGTACATATCAGTATTCAAAAGGCAATAAAATCATACCATGTCAGCCATAAAATTTTATGTGCTAAAATCTTCTGCAATTATAAATAGGGATCTTATGCTAACTTAAAAACACGCTAAGATCAAACATTTGAGGATAATTTTGCTATGGAACTTACCAAATCATAATTGAATAATTCAATTTCAAAGTTCAAGGACTAGAGGATAATTTCACTACAAAAATCTCTCCAATATTCAAGGCACCGAAGCAACATTCTTGCCGAAAGTTAGTGTTCTGTTTAGATTACCCTATAAAGCATAAAGCAATTACCTCTGAATTGATCTTATGATGTTCAAAGCTCTGGTAAAGTATAGAGCTTGATATGTCAATTAGCATTTTATTTTATATAAAAAAAAGTTAAAGTCCGTCACATTAACTCTATAAAGTCTGAGCTCAAAGTATAAAGATCTCAGAGATTGTTAGAAAATCATTCAAAAATCTTAAAATGTCAAACATAAAGTGTCCAAAGATCTCAAAGGTTGTTGGAAGATCATCCAAATATGAAACTTAATAGGAGAATACCAAAACGAAAATATCTCAAAGTTAACGTTCAAATGAGATTACATCATCAATAAACGTTATAAAGCTCCAAAATCGAGTTAAGTCTAGCTTTATATTTTTAAACAAAACGAAAAGATCTTTGCATTAATATTATAAAACTCAAAGCTCAAGTCCGAAAATATCAAAGACATATAGTTGATAGTGTTAGTCATGGGTCATTACTTTAATAAAAATATTGATTACTTAAGCTAACAATATACTAAGTATATTTGTCACTCTTTAGTCATGCATATCAAATGGGGATTTTGATTTTTAAAACAAAAAAAAAAAAGTTGTTGTACGTATTTATTGCTTATTTATTATACATAGCAAATAAGCTCTAAGGACATTGTCGGTATGTAGGAATGGAATGACGATTCTTTTGTCCATTCCCAATTCTATGGCTTGTACAATTTTTACAGTAAAAATGATCATTTCCAAATAAATACCTAATCCTATGAATATGAGATTACCCATTCCTCATCTCCCACGTGGTTTTCTCATTCCCATGAACATTCAAATATAAATTTTACTATTTTTTAAATAAAATTATTCTTATTTATTCTTTGTTTTGGCATAATAATAATAATAAAATTGTTATTATTATAATAAAAAATAGTAAATGATAATGTAAAAATATTGTTATTATTATGAAATAATAATATTACAATAATGAAAAATAATTAGTACAATTTATAAAATATAAACTAAAATAATAAATACTAATAAAATTCATATTAGTAATAAAATAATAATAATAATAATAATAATAATAATAATAATAATAATAATAATAATAAATGGTCTAATAGTATAAGAAAAACTCATATTCTTAAATAATATAATGATAGTAATAATAATAATAAAATAACAAAAACATTTTATTAAATAATAGTAATATAATTAGATAATTGGAGTTATAATAATAAGCATAATATAATAAATAAATGAAATAATCGTTAGGATAAATAATGGTAGTAATAATATTAACTAATTTAAATAAAATAATAATGATGAGGATTATTTTTAAATATAAATTTTATTATACTACTATATTACTATTATTATTATTATTTTAATTTTATTTTAGTGCTACTTTATTCCATCTCTATATATAGGTACTAGTCATTCGAATGTCTTTCATTCCTTTTCATTCATATCGTTATTCCAATTCCAAATTCAATTCATTTCTCATCTAAATTCATACGTATTGACTAACCATATCACCTAGTAGAATTGCTATAAAAGCGATACAACATTTATTTCGATGAACTTATGCCAGTTCAAACTCAAAAGCTAACTAAAATCCTTCTCATAATAAATTACTCTTTGCTTCATATGGGGGACGCAGTTAAATTAATTAAGAATAATCAAAAATCACAAGGCGACGTTTTTAATTTGCTGAATCCCAATTGTCTTTTCTTTTTTGAGATGGCAATATTGTTATTCTCGGAGAAAATTTTTGAAGCTTTATTTCCAATCTTTTGTGATGCTCTATTTCTAACAAACATCAAACTGAGGGGTGCAACCAAAAAAAAAAAAGTACTAATACCAAATAAATAAATAAACCCTATTGTCTGTATAGCTCACCCAAAATTGACAGCGACCTGGTAGTTAGTAGTAGTACACAAATAATTGGGGTTAAGTTATAAAATTGTGTTAGGCTACTAAATGCCAATTATTGTGACTTAGAACTAGCTATATGCTTAATACTACTATGAACAAAAGCATTAAATATGTACACGATTGAAATTTCACACATTGTTTAATTATGAAAAATAAATTAATAGACAAATTCCTAAAACATGTCGTTGCCGCTTTAAAATATGGTAGCCTAGAAGATTGGGGAAAAAATTGTATATGCTTGGGGCATCAATAATGCAGCCTCATTTCAGCCACAATTTCATTTTTCGGCTATCATATTATCAATTTCATTTTCATCCACAACATCTATGATGATGCAGCTGTAAAATTCAACCTCATTTTCAACTACAACTCAACCATTTCCATTTCATCAAAATTTTCAACAATTCTCTAATTTCCTATATTTTTTTAAAATTGCGATAATTATAAAATGAAAAATAAATTACTAAAAATCGAAACTAACTTAATTAAAATTTGAAAATTATATAATTTAATACCGAAAATTACATAATTTAAATTCATAAGTAATACAGATTTTAAGATAGGTCTAACTCAGTTATTGGAGCACGACCAAATCTCTTCAATCATATCACGTCAGAGCGAGGTATGTACTCGTTTGTCGTGAAAATAAACTTGTCGATTAGCGGATTCTCGAAATTCAGGCGACGCACCTTGAGTTGGGCTGTAGCGAGCCCGCCTTGAGCTAGATCCGACTTCTTCATCCAACCAATTAGATGCATTACCTTATTCATCTCCGGTTATCATATTATGCATTATGATACAGGCATACATGACTTTGGCGATGCAAGACTTGTACCACATACGCGCCAAACCTTTGATTATCGCCCATCGAGAAAGTACACTGAAAGCCTGTTCAACGTCATTTCTTGCTACCTCCTACCTTTGAGCAAACAATGCTCTCTTTGGATCTTTGGGACATGTAGTCAATTTGACGAACACCGGTCATCTTGGGTAGATACCATCGGTCAAATCGTAGCCCATATGGTAGGGATGGCCATTGACAATGAATTTAATGGACAGTGCCCTACCAGCAAACACTTCATTGAATATAGGTAACCGGTTTAGCACATTGATGTCATTGTTTCACCCAACTAAACCAAAGAATGCATACAAGATCAACAGTCGTGCATCAACAACTGCTTCGAGTATGATGTTGGATGGGTACCCTTGTATCCGCTGGTGAGCGCGCCTCGCTATCCAGTTGAATAATTCTTCCATTCCTAGTGCATATAATCTATGCTACCAAACATACTCGAAAAACCATGATGTCTCTCGTGCATATCCATCAATGACTGAGAGTCTCTGCACTGTCGGCCTTCACCTTCATGTATCGCGGAAGGCCTCGATGACCCCACTACAAAACAATTTCACGCACTCGCGCCCAGTTAACTCGACCACATAGAGATACTCATCAAATTGGTCTCGTCCCTCACTGTACGCTAGCTGCCGAATGGCCGCCGTGCACTTTTGCAGCATCATGAGCTCATCGCGCCTAGTACAGTCAGGATGTTGCTGGAACCACTCATCACGTCCCGCCAACGTGTCTGCAATATGCAAGAACAACGGTCTACTCATCCAGAACTGACACCGGAAGACAGCTCGACCCTCATCAAGGCGTGTCAACGAAATAATCGGCGTGTAACTTTTCAGCGGTAACTTCGCGCTTTCGGTACACGTAATTTATCGGCCATCTCGGGACGTGCTCCTGATGCGCAACAGTCCATACCCTTACGTACTTCTACTTCTCTATCTCACCATGTATTATTAGCTGAAATACAAGGTCTTCCTCCTCGGATGAGTCGAATCTTCCGTGGGATCCATAGGAAACAATTGAATCGAGAAAAATGAGAAGATTGAGATAAAGAAAGTGAGTTGGGGTGATTTGAAGAGTAGAATGGATAGGTATTTATATAGTTTGTGAAACCACAAACCCCCACGCCCCCACCCACTACCCATCACCCACCCACTTTATTGGCGCGGTCAATGAGGGTTTACAGACCAATCACAATATTCCACATTATACATTATATATATATATAAAAACTGTAAAAAAAAAAAATTCGTGCGGCCGCTGGATCTCTGCAACGGCGCCGCGAAGGCTACTGCAGCCGCAGTCGGTGGCCGAAACATCACCGGACGGGGGGGGGTGTGCTGCGGTTTTTGGCTACCACACACGCCACTTCAATGGTGCAGCCCCCGGGGCGGACCTTGGGAATGGCGCCGTCGCAGTGCGGCCCAAAGCAGATGCCCTTACAATTTGTTGAGTGATTTTGGGAAATACATTATAAGATGTTTTTCATACACGTTTATGATTTTTATTAAAAGTAATGGAAGGATATAAGATTTTCTAAGAGAAACTCATGCTTAAAGAAACTCGTTAAATGAAAATAGTTCTTGATACAAGAAATCTAACAATATCGAACTGGAAAAATAATAGTAGAACGATTAATGTTTGGATGTAAACACAATTAAACTTTAATAATAATAATGGCTAAAAACAATCATTAAATTTGATCAATTTAATTTGGTTTTTGATATATTTTATAGTTTATTGGAATAATAACATTTTTGTCGATTTGCAACAAAATCTATATATCCAAAAATTTATGGTTATTGAAAATGACATGGCGTGGAAAAAAATCACGCCACATCATTTTTCTATCCCCGTAAAATTTCTAAGCATAATATTTATTCTGCTACAAATGATCAAAATTAATGTGTTATTGTTTTTGACCGATAAAACATATCCAATAGCAAAATTGGTGAATTTATAGCACTTAATCCATAATCTAATAACAAAATCTTTGACAATTATGAGCACCCATATAAATAATTTCATTTAAGTAAATCAGGAAGGTAATATGTAAAACTATGAATCGTTTAAAAGTATATATGAAATTACCACAAACATTGAAACTCAATAGTATTTCTATATCTTTATACCTACAGTAGATGTTTGATCTCCAATCCTCCCACCTCTAAAAAAATCATATGCAAAAGTTAATTATTACAGTCCATTTCAGCTGAAGCTATATAAAATATTTGTTGCAGTGCTATCAAAATTAAAATTAGAAGCCATACAAAATAATTAGCAAAGAACAAATAAATATATAAATTCGTTCGGGAATCCCAAATATTACATTATTCTTACTTTTCGAAAATATTAATATTATAGCTATGCTTCCTTCAATAGCTTTATTCAAGATAAATGGATACCATACTTCATTTTGTGGGAATATCAATGTGCGAAATATCTCATGATTTCGAAGTTGCACAATAATTTTTTGAAGTGGAAATACCTTATACTTACCCACATGGTAATAACTATGTGCGTGTGTAAATAATTAAATAAATACTAAAAATATGTATAGGTCTATATTATTTATTTGAGGTGGGGCAACAAAAGAATTGGGAAGCATAGGAGAGAAAATAGTAAGGTATATGGATATAATTTGGATTTGAATAAGAGAATAGGAATGAAATAATTGAGATAAGGTGATGAGTGGGGATGTGATGAGCATCCAGATCAACATTGTGTGGCCCTGATTGCCAGATGCTGTTGCTATCACCAAACCCCTATATCCCCTTTTTGCTTTTCCTTTTCCTTTTCCTTTTGCTTTTTTCTTTTTCTTTTTCTTTTTCTTTTTTCACTTTCTTTCCAATTACCATTTTCTTTTTCTTCTTCCCACGTTATGACTTCTTTTGGGTGTTCTGTCGGCACACCTAACTTGAATTAACATCATAATCCAAACTTATATGTTTCTATTACACTGTGATCCGTCTCTTATTCCTATTGTAGCTAGTTTGTACTATTTCCGTCCGCGATATATTGATCCGTTTTGACTCAATGCGAATTTCAAGAAATTGTTTGACTTTGTTAAGGAATATGAGTAAAAGTTGGTGAAAAAAGTTAGTAGAATATGAGTTTCATTTTAACAATATTAGTTTTATAATGAAAAATAACTGAAATGGGTTAATGGAGTGTGAGTTCCATTTACCAAAAATAGTAAAAGTGAAATGAAATATTTTATTATGAATGTCTATCTTTGACAAAATAGAACATTTTATAGCGGACGAATAAAGTAATTGTTACTCTATTTATTCAAAATAATATTCATTTTAAAAAATTAAAGTGCTATTATTCATTATTGAACGTAAAAATTGACATATGAAAGAGCTACACGGGGAAATTACCAACCCATTTGGCTTTACCAGAAATAGTAACGCACACCTATTATAAAATAATCTTGCTTTACAAAATTTAATTTGCTTATTTTATCTATATAAATAATATATCTCTCTTTATTTATTCCCATTTCAAAGGTATGTATTATTACAAATATTATCATACATATTATCCTTATATGTATTGATTTTTATTTGATATATACCGATGTTATATAGGATATGAGATTCATTTTGCATATGAAGCTCTTTAATAATAATTGATTAAATTCAATAATTTTACGTGCATCGCATATACCATCCCATCAGTGACTTAAACCAAGAGTAAATTAGATTCACGCTATGATATATGGAACACACTGATGAGAAATTGTTGTAGGAGAGAACACATTGTCTTTAATAATATCTAATTATTAATGCTAACTTTCTTGAAAGGCGATATACACGCTAGGGTTGAGTATGTATAGTTGAATCGCAATTGAAAATTTGTACTGAACCAATAGGATATCGGCCATATCATTAGTAAAATTAGAAATTGAATTAGTTCCATTTTATTTTTGTTCAAAACAATCTATATATAATTTTATTTATGGTATTTTATTAACGAGATTGCTAGTGATGATTTTTTTTGATTAAATTTCATCGAAGAAAAGAGAAAATTCGATGGCTCGATCAAAATTTTAAGAAAAATATCAACTGATTGATTTTAAGATTTGGTATAAATGTTTATTAAATCAACTATATATATGCTCATTTCTAATCCAAAGCTCGCAGCAATAAGACAGAATATGGGTATAAGTATATATATGTCTCAACTCCAAAATATACAAAACCACTCATTGCAAAGTAGCCAAGTAGCCAAGATCTCCGCATTATAACCTGTGCCTAACTGGTATGGCTGTATATGTCAAAGGAAGTACTAAAGCATGGTGTGACGAATTCCCCACAAATTAGATTTAAGTTTTCATAGTGTATATATACGCCCGAATCATATGTCCAATGATTTGGTCGATACCTAATGACTTAAACATAACTACATATGCTTGCGTGTTTTCAGATTAAGATGAATGAGTACATCTATAATGCACATAACTACACATGCCAAGGCTCTTATCACATGCGCTGGTCATTCCTCACATGTAGTAGATTTTGATTATTGTAGCCAAATCAAAATTTACAAAAAGAAAAAGAAAAAGAGAAGAAGTCAAGACCTTAAGGCATCCGCAATAGGTCTTGTCACCGTCATGTTCGAAGGGATGAGTTGGCAAGACCGCGTTGCCGGTGTTGGGGCGGGACGGGCGGCGCACAAGAGAAAGAGAAGGAAAGAGGGCAAGCCAGCTCGCCACTCATCTTCCCCTTCTCCTCCAATCAGTAGAGGCAGTGTAGCTCACTCGCTGGACGTGTGAGTGGGCAAAAACTGTTTCCGATTTTTTTTTTCGTTTTTCTATATAGATAAATGTGGTCAATTAAAATACAAAATGAATTACTAGCCTAATTGAAGTGGGTGCTCTGAAAGCTAAAGGTGATTGATTCTTGAAACCTAACACCATCCCCTTTTTATTTTGCCTCATTTGTTGTTCTTGTTCTTATTCTTTTTTCATTATTTTTTGCTTTTTTACACCTTTTTCTTTTTTTTAAAAAAAAATGTCATATTTAAATTTTATTAGCACATGAATTTAATTAGGGTCTTTTTTGTTTTTTTTTTAAGTTTATTTTTGTGCCTTTTTCTCTTCTTTTTTATTTTATTTTAAATGATATATTTAAAAAATTTAGCATATGAATTTTAAAAAATTCCATTTTCTTTGAATTTTTAATTTGTATATGAATTTAATTGAATTAAAAAATTTAATAAATTTGATTCGCATATGAATTTGATTAGGATATATAAAAATATACACAATTGTAAATTATATAAAATTAGAAATGATTAATAAAATAAGAGATGAGATTCATAAATGACAAAAAACGGAATGAATAAGGAATATGATTGTGAGTATTAAGGATAAGTAAAAAATGTAAAAGAAAGTGACACAGAACTCATGTAAGGATGTGTAAGATGCCCATTATATATGCCCTTACATATTAAGCGTATGCGTGGGACACGGTATCAAAGTCAAAATTTGGCCTCATTTCGTGAAATTGATTACATTTTTAATAATAATAATAACAATAATAATAATAATAATAATAATAAAAAAAAAAACTTATTGTGTCATCTTTTATATCATAAAATAAGTTAGAAATTTGAAGAACAATTTCGAGTGTTGGTATTAACTTAGCCAAATAGAGAGGTAGACTCTTGAAGCAATCAGTGCTTGACATTGTATGTGAGTTATTTTCTTAAACTATCATATTAGGTGAACCGCTATATTGCATGTAAGTGCGATCACTATATTACTATAGTGCAGGAAATAAACATCTCACATAGATAAGATCAAATCCAAAACTTCTCATTAAGGAGAGTCTTGTGATATTTCAATTTTGCCACTTAAACTAAACCTCATTAACACGCTATGCGAGTTAATTTGGAAATTTCTATGTATTGATGTGAAAGTGAAATGCCAGAAGTCAAAATCCATTTAACATTTACAAGAAAAATATTTGCTTCTTATTTGTACCTTATAAAGGATCATAAAATTAATACCATTGTACTACCATTAATTTCAAAGTAATTTATGGATATATACTTTACGTGTACAATATTCTATTGGAGTTAATGTGTTATGTATAATCTGCCCTTGAAATCTAATATTTATCATTTTACTTTACAAAATTTGGCTATGGTACTATTTTATACCAATCATGTAACCCAAATTAAATTTAAATTATATTTTTCCATCCGTATAATAAAATCAGTGTAAAATTCTGAGAGCGTTTTTTCCACAATTTAAAAAAGAGAACCTACATTTCTGAGTTCAAGGATATATTTATTATGAAAAACTAAAGAAAAAATTCAAAACAAATCTGCGTGATTATACATTTACAATAAAATTTGTTATTTCCTTTTTGAAAACAAAAATATTAGTCCCCTACATGACGTTCCGATAATTTTCGCGTACATGACATTTTATCGATAGTCAAAGTTCTCCACCCCTATGAAATAAATATTGATTTTCACTCCCAACTTCAAAGTTAAACTCTCCATTCCAAAAAAAAATAAAAAAAAGGCACCCTCAGTTAATCATTTTTTGAGAACCAAAATAAATCATCGATTATCTAGGTTGCCTAATACGTAATACAGGAATCTTAGAGTGAGTGGTATATTCTATCTAGCTTTGTTTTGTATCAACACTCAACTCAGCTCTCTTATGCAACCATATATAGAGGCAGACGCATAAAAAAGAAAAAGATTGGTACAGACTACGTTTCTTAAATATTCTAAATATTTTTTTTTGTTGATTTCGAATCATTATAGAAACTTTTGCATAACAATTTACATAAAATTTTTAAATAAATTTGAAGACCTTATAAAGGAAAAAAAAAAAGAAATAGCATAAATAGAGGCTTAAACCCTGTTTCAATGAATGCGTGTCTACCCATAACAATATATATATATAGGTATGTGTTTATCGAGGGGTGATTATACCAAATATTTTCTTTTTATTAGCTATGACCAAACATTATTATGATATATTAAGTACATGATTATCATTTATCAAAAAGCAACATTGTCATTATTTCCTATGAAAATCAATAATAACCATCCATTTAATCAAGAGTTACACACGAGATTGGTTAACATTTGATATTTTTTTCGATACAGGCAAAAAGGCACCAACCACTTGAATGGTGAGCAATAGTATTGACAACACTCAACAAGAGCCAAATGCCAACTCAAATCAGAAACTGCCTAGCCTCACCAAAAGAAAAAAAAAAAAAAAAAAAAAAAGGGGGGCGCACCCTCAAGCCAACACATGCCAAAACAAACAAGAAACCAAAGCCAGCAGCAAACGAGCATCGACCAGTATCAAAAACCAAACCAAAACAGAAAACCAATCGTCACCCACAACACACAGGGAGTCCACCCTCATCACCACAAAAAGAGGAGATAAAGCTAGAGTTTAGCCACACTTATCAAGGCTTTCCTTCCAAGAGTGGATGTCGGGCTTTTCCATCTTCTGATATCATTCCAATTCGCGAGGATCAATCTCGGTGAATAGGGGAAGTGAGGACACCGTCCTCTAGTCCAACTGCCAAGGCGCCAAAACATGCGTTCCTTTTCAAAATCCCAATTCGGCACGAATCCTTGAAAAACCATCTTGTTTCTGTTGTTCCAAATGCACAACACAATGACATAGAACATGGAGTGCCATAGCTTCCTATCAAATCCTCGGAAAGGAGCGCCTAGCCAAGAGATTAAGCACGCCTTAGACTGCTAGGTAAACACTTGGAGATCACCCACTGGCCACAACAGTAATACCAGAGATTGGTAGTTACCCTGCAGTTGAAGAAGATATGATATGGATTCCACTTCCTCGTTACACAAGATGCAGCGATCGTTTCCGAGTCCAGTAATGCCCCATCTGAACAATCTTTCATTTGTATTGAGTCTTCTTTAAAGGACGAACCACATCTGCAGTTGGGCATGGGATGGGGCATTTAGCATCATTTCAGTTCCCCCCACCTCAATATCTTAGTCATGCAGGTAGGATTGAATCTTAATTATCTTATTTACTTTTGATTTATAATTGACTTTATTTCTTAAATTTAAAGATTATAATTACTTCTTTAAAATATTTTTCATTTTCGATATACGGAAACTTACAGAGTTCGTAAATATTTAAAGCATTATTTTAAGAAAGAAGCGCACTGGTATAATTTACTTTTCATTTTAAAATGTACTATACTTAAAATAAAAGATTTTTAGATTTTAAGGAAATGTTGATTAATTTAATCACTTTTGGCTATGTATATTTTCATATTTTGATATTTCATTTTCTTGCTTTCGTTCATTTTCTTTATACTCACGCGCTTCTTATAATATAGTTCATTTTGCGCTTCTTATAATATAATTAGTGTGTAACCAATTCTATGAGAAAATACTTTACGTCATGATTTATAATCACTTTATATTATTTTTATGGACATAATTTGATCAAATTTAATTGGTAGTATGCTCAGTGGCGAAGCCACATAGGGCATGGGGGGCGATAGCCTCCACTAATTTTGAAAAAACGCAAGGGTATTTTAGTAATTTATTATTCATAAATTATAAAATATTTAATATTAAAAATATTGTTAACATATCTCCACCTCCTTTACTTCTGCGTAACCCTTTCGCTGCTGTTGTTGCGTTTGTCGCTGCTATTATAAATCTTTGTTGTGAGGCGGCATGTAATGTTGAATTTTTGTTATGGTACTATAAATCATTTTGGTATTAAGTTAGTTTTTCTTTCATTTTTTTCTCTGCGTGTTGTTTTTAGTTTCTTAGGCTTTTATTTGTTTTTTTTTCTTTTAAGCCTAAATGTGATTGCTTATGAAGTGGATAAATGCAAAATGATTTCAAGTATGAATTTTTGTAGTTAATTCTCTTCGTTTAGAATTTAGGGTTTTGTGTTTTTAGTATTGAATTAGGCTGAAAATTAGTTATTTTTTAACATTATGATTTAATTTATATAATTTTATTATGTTTATTTTTTTTAAATTCTTTTTGGGCCCCAAAAGCTAAAATCCTAGCTTCGCCACTTAGTACACTTCAAATAATATTATTCAACCACTTCACCAATTTTTTGTTGAGAAAATAGAATTATCATTTTATAAAAGTTTTCATTTAATAAAGTTTCATTAAAAGTCAATGTGGGATTGAAGATTTAGAAAAAAAAAATTGTGAATTTGACAAATGATATAATGGAGGTTTGATTTGCCACATTTGCTATTAATTGTATATAGAAAAGATTTATCAGTTTTATACAAATTTTTAAATTGACAAATAATAAATAATAAGATCACATCTTTCATATGAGCAGCATCTCATTTTGATCTTGTTAGACCAGATCATCACTTAGAGACCAAAAGATCACATCTGACTTTTTGATCATCGAATTTATGAGTATCATCTCATGTGGAACTTGAAATTCAACATCTGGCTTCTTATTGTAGGGTTCTAAGCATTACCATCACCACCACTTTGAGTTTAAAAGACCAAAATTGACTCTGGGCATCATTTAATATGAAATTTGAAAGATCAAAACTGACTTGTGAGCATCATCTCGTATGAATATTAAAAGACAATAATTGACTAAGCTTAAAAAATTACCTATAACTTATGAGCATCATCTGGTCTAGAAAAACAAAAATTAAGTTCGAAACATCATTTCATATGGAGTTTGGAAAACAATAACTAAGCTATGAGCATTATTTCGTCCCAAACATCATTCGTGAAAATGGTTCTATAAATTTATGCAGGTGCATTTGTCAGTTTTTAAGTTGTATAATTTTAAACACTACTTGATCCGCTCAATGAACCGCCGCCATTTTTCCTTTCGTTCCCTTGCCGCCTTCGCCACTGCAGATTTCGCCGCCGCCGCTATGTCCTATTGTCCACACGTAAGCAATCAATAACACACTGAGCTTAATTATCTCCTAGCAATTTATTTTTCGCATTTCATTTATATAATTTTTTTTGTTGAATCATTCAATTAGCAATTGGGAAAATAAAGTAGTCCAAAATACAGCTAATTATCTTCAATTTATAGTTCAATGATGCAATGGAGAAGTTTTCAAGTAGAGTTAAAACTCCATTGTTTTACAGTTTAGAGGTGGCCGTTCCCAATTTGGGAGAGGCTACTCCGATAGGTCGGTGAGTGCCGCGAATGGAGATTGACCGGAATTCGTGTCCGGCAATTCTCACTTCGGTGCGGTTACACTAGAAATTTCATTATTAACAACAAAATTCTGATTGAAGTTTTAAGAATGGAAACTTGTTGACGAAGAAGATGAAGGTCTGCGGTAAAGAGAGATGGGCTATGAGAGATGAGAGAGGATAAAGGAGATAGAAAAAAGCGAGAAATGTGTGAAAAAAGCAAGAGAAAGGAAAAAGTAAAAAACAACATTTTATATGAAATATTGCAAAATGACTTCAAACGAGATGACTTCAAGTGAGGGACTATCCTTAGTAATAAATTTCATCGGACAATGCAAATGTGAGAATTCAATTGTCTAGGAACTATTTTGGTAGTTCACTCTATAGAATATTATAAACATAAATATATGAGCTATTGTTTGTTACTATTTTGTTTCTATTTTCTCGTTGTTTTGGTTATTTGTAGCTTGTGTGCACCACTTTTTCTTGGTATAGTTAGTTTGAATCCGTCAACTCGAACTAACTTTGTTCTCCTTGCAATTTTGCAGAATTACAAACAAATAACCGTAAAAGACAGATTGAATTGAGGAGTTTGTGTTTCATGGAATCGTATTACGGTTTGATAGGAGTCTATAAGGAAAAACGATGTGCAAATCAGAGTTCAAATAATAGAGAACGACCAAAACAAAATGTTGCACCTGCAGGAAGCGTGAGGGAGTTAGTCGGCGTGGGAAATCCAGCCGGGGCTGCGTGAAAAAACAACATGAGCATTGGACGATCTTTTTCTGTATAGTTATTTCGCAATTTTTGGATTTTAATACGCAGTTTTTATGGATTTTAGTACACTCTCTCTTTATTTTTCATTCTCCTACCATAAGAACTGATTAGAATTGTCCTCTACTTCATAATTAATAGGATTTTCATTTTACAATTGGATCATTGGAAGTATTCTACGTTTCGTTTGTATTAATTTCTTTACTTTCTCATATTTAGTTTGTTTTATGGAATTCAATTTCTTTTATTTTGATTGTTTCGAGTGGTGAACTAATTTCTTATTCTAGGATTCTAGTAGACTTGAATAAAGAGTTTTTATCATTTGGGATAATTTATGCGTTATCTAACTAAATTGTTATACTTTAGATTATCAATTGTTCATTGTGTAATCTTTCCAAATAACAAATGAGATTAAGAAATGACTTTGCTATTCGATCATAGTGTAAATGAAATTAAATTGATTCGGAAACGAGAATAACAAAATCTAAAGAAAAAACATGACAGAAAAATAAGAAACAGGGTATTGAAATAAAATTTATAGAATCCAAAAAGAGAGAAGAAAAACTGAATGATGGTATGGTATCTATACCTTGACGCCAACAACACAGAAACAGAAGAGAATATAGCAAGGTAGCATCCGCATTTTCTTTAGCACTTATTTTATAATTTTTCGCGTTTGCTTTACATCACCGGTGAGAAGCGCACGCAATCCCTCCTCCCAAAGTTATACCAATTGGGTTGGGCCCCACATTCGAAAAAAGTCAAAATCATACACACAGCTTCCACACCCCATCTGTCTGCTTCTTCAATTTTTCTTCCCTCCTTTTACTTTTTTCTTAATCATATGATTATTCTACAACAATCACCAATTACTCTTTTTCTTCATTTGTTTTAGTGAGTGTTTCACGCATATGAACCACTTTTAGACAATCTTAGTATATTGCACACTGGAGATATGTGTCCAAAGACGTAGTTGCAACTTAAATCTCAACCTTATGCATTAATACAATCTTGGTTTATTTTCTGGAGTGTTTCAAGTCAAAACGTAACTTACTATTCGTAGTAATTATTTATTTTTAAATTTTTGTACGAGTCCGAAGTTGAGATTTATATATCAATCCAATGTAAAAATTTATAACTGATTGAGGGCTTTTGGAACTAATTTGTCTTGGTTATCTCCTGTGCAGTCAATTTGGTAGTCGGACATCTGGAATTGGAATTCTAACCATTGCAAAGCCCACGCCACTTCGACTCAATTGCTCAACCATCCGACATCTGTTAACGAAATTGAAACATGGGAGATCAATCTAGAAAATGAGCTTCAAAATTCCCGATTCAATTTAAATTTCAATAGTTAATGAATATCTAGAAACCTTTAAGTTCCAAACTCCTGAAAAAGAGAGAAAGATAGAAAAAACGAATGTAGTATAAATTAAAATAGATAGGAATTAATATTTGTAATTGTACCCCTTTAATGGGGTTTTATTTGCAATTAAATCCAAAGATTGAGATTCCATTAGCAATTATTTATATGTTCAGATAGTGGACTATAAACAGAAACTGATCTATTCTTGTTCAGTTTGCTTGATAACATTTTGCATTTATTCGATTATTAGCATTTTTTTATTTAAATTTTGAATTTATTCTTAATTGAAAATCGAGCAGTCATTCCTACCTAGACATCCTATCCATAGTTTACCGATATTATATATTGAAAAAAGAGAAAATTATGTATGCAATTTCAAAACGGTAGCCGTGTCCTGTTTGGATTGTTTAATTTGGTAGAGGGAATCATCCATTGACCAGCAGTTTTCGAAACATTTATTAATTATGCTAAAAAAGGCATTAGGTTGTTAAGTAGTCATTTATTCTTCCAGCACAAGTGAGAATATACAAATCATTAATTTGTTGAAAGTGAGTTGATAAAAATTCAACAATATTACATCTTGTTCTGTATCATGTTAGAATACGCATTCATAACATAATGTTAAAAACCTTGTATATAATTAATAAAATTGTCTTTATTTCCTACAATACTAGTCTGTATTGTGACATAACTTGATAAATTAATAATTTGGTGAATATACAATTTAGTAGGAAAATAGTAGGATATGATAAATCAATAAATCTATTGTTGTATACTTTGATATTAAGAAGAAAGAGGATGATAAATCAAATATCACTTCTTTAGATGAAACATACGTCATTCATATAATCGCTCAAAACCAATTTCAGTTAGAAAATGGATAAATAAAACATCAAATTGATTATTTGAAAATAAATGGTATATTAATTCAAATTGTTTTTATCTATCAAGTATATCACTTAAAATAAATGCTCTCGTAGTATTGATTATCTGCCCACTTACAACCAAGAAAAATAAACAATGGACAAAATTAGATAATTTCTATCATCCATCCTTATCCACTAAAATAAACAAGTTACTATCATACGCTTTATTTAAATCATGTCTATATCCGTTAGGGTTTAATCTAATATTTTAGAGGATATATGATAAATTGTACAATTACAAATCACTTTAAAAAATAAATGAGAAAATCGTAATCTCTAAATGAACATTAAAGTGGCGCAGATTTTAATCTGTAAAGAGCGAGATCTAGGGTTCAAATCTGCTGTCCCTCCCGTGAGTAGAAAAGAAAATGAGGAAAAAGAAGGATACCAAGAAGTTTAAGGGCGGGAAGGAATATACCAATATACCTCGCTTAATCCATTAAGCTTACCAAATTGTTGGCATTATGAAATAAGCAAGAGATTCTTGCTACCATAATCTACTTTATTGTTAAAAGGAAAGATGAGATGAGAAAGCTTGATATCCGACAATGCTATATCGTCAATAATAATGATCCAATAGCAGGAAGAAAAATCAAAGTGATTATATTTGCCAAATATGAAAACAATATTTGAAATCACTCTAATTTTGGCTCACATCACATCAACACATTTTAAAATTATGCAATCAATCAAAGTAGGACAAGCAACCCTGAAATTACTGCAATTTGCAGTTCCCTTGTTTGACTTTGATTTTAGATCCACATCCATTTCTTTAATTATATCACACTATTAAGTGTATAGCTGTATTTTTTTTTTTTTTTTGTTTATAGAAAGACTGCAGACTGTAGTTTAGTGCTAAACCAAACATATCACTAATGTGATTCTCTTAGTTTGTTTAATCAAACTGCAGCGACTTCTTAACCTCTAACACCATAACCATTCTGTCACTTTATGCCATCTTTTTTTTGTGAAATTCAACATATTTTTGGGAATTATGTGTGAACATATTTATTTTTATATCAATTTATTTTTTTGGAACAGGGGAAGCATATGGGATTACAAGAACACCACATGTTGATCACATGGCTGGTCAATAAATTACATTGGGTTAAGTGTAGATCTGATGCCATATGGAAATTTTATACAATGTTATAAGTTAATTATTTGAATTGGAAAAGCAATATGGTGTACCTCCTGATTATTCCGTCCTCAATTTAGACGATGAAGCGTAATTTAATGGTATGATTCTTCTCAATTAATTAATAAATTGAGAATTTGAGTCATCTAAATCGAGTTAATGTATCATATAAATTTTTTATGTTGTAGAGTATGATAAGGATTAAAATTAGAACTCACGGGTTTAAAGGAATTTTAGTCAAATTAAGATTCCGCTTTTTTCCCTGCTTATAAATAGTTCCATCATTATAATTATAGTATGGACCATATTCTTGTAAGAAATTCCCTAGTGAAATATACCTGGATTGACAGCCTCCAGACACATCGTAGAGACGAGTTGAGTAACCAATTATTGTATTCTTTATTACTTTTTTCATAATTTTGTGTTTGTTATTTCCTAATAAAAATGTTTTGCATTTCTTCTAATAATATTTTTTTAAAGAAAAATCATCGTGGAAGTTTAACCAAGTATCAAATAAATTTTCAGATTCTGTGGAGCTCACAAATAAAACCCTTTCGATTACTAATTGGCTAACAAACTCGACAGCGAAGAAATTACAAATTACGTAAGATTAGAGAATCTTTAGATTCCATGTGAGATGTGACTATACCAACGAGTATTTACCCTTTTTTCTATGGCAATAAACTATCCTGAGTTACCTAAGATACACAATAGTCCGAACATCAACTGTCTATATATGCGTCAGTGATATTGACAAAAAAAAAAAAAAAACTTGTGTAGGAATCTCAGCTATATTTACTTAAAAAATAACTATTAGAGCATCTTTATCCCAACTCCAAAAAAATCAGCCACAACTCAATTTTCGGCTGCCACATCAGTATTTTACTTTTAAGCCACAACACCATTATCCTAGTCCCAAATCAGCCACAACTCAATTTTTATCATTTTATCATTTTTTACTTCAATTTTTTCTTCAATTTTATATATAAATTCGCAA
>JAYDZE010555304.1:0-13132 GCA_034509125.1 Monilaria moniliformis | reverse complement strand
GTAATTAATTTCCCATATTATTCCTGGAGAGATCTCGGGAAGGGGATTCCTTCATTGGAATTTAAAAGTAAACCCCAACATAGCCAAATTGATAGCAACCTCATCTTCTGGCTCTGGCTGTTGTTGTTGCATTTGAGGAAAAGAAAAAGGTTATTATTACTGAATAATAAGATAATATAAAAATAGGCGCTGCAAAGAGCAACAAATATCAGAACCAAGAGCAGTATAACATATGTACTCGAGCAGTATAACAGTTTTGCTCGAGCAGCACAGACGATATCACATGAGCAGTGTAACTTGTTTACCCGAGCAGCATATACGATAATACAGGAGCAGTATATATAACAATCTAGAGCAGTTTAACATATAATATAGAGAAGTATAGTTAGTTACTTTAGAATCAGAATCACTGAATCCTAAGTCAAAAGTAGGCGCTGCAAATTCATTCTTCATGGCAATTTTATCTTCGACTATCTTCATAATAGCTTCAACAGCCTTAATCCATTCTGGATTATTATACTCTTCTCTGCCATTGCCTGAGTCATTTCAACAACATGTGTATCCTGAGATGTTGGATCTTGGTCAAGACCAACGACCTTCATTGCTGCATCGTTGGCAATCTTATAGAAACCCATCTTTGCGACCTGGGGCAGTGCTTCTCTGATACGCTGGATGAGTGTGGATACAGCTTCAGCTGCTGCCTTTGCAGCCATTATCAATGCATGAATGTCCTCTCGGGCATTAGGGTTTGATACAACAGCTTCAGCGACAGTCGTAGCTGGCTCTTCTTGGGCAACACGCTTTTGCGGCACAGCGTCATCATCAGCATTTAGGAATGAACCAACTTCATACCTAGCTTCTAAACACCCCTTGCCAAAACCTCCGGCCTGTATCTCATCGGCCTCTCTTCTCCTGAGCAGCTCCCTTGTCCAGCCCTTTATTGTTGGGTATGTACGTACAACTGTTCGTTGAAACAGTACAACCCTATCTACGTAGAAGCACTGCCAACAAAATATAAATGCATATTAGTGAGATTCAAAAAGCAGTATACCAATAACAATCGAGCAGCATATATCAGACCCAAGAGCAGTATAACATATGTACTCGAGCAGTATAACTTGTTTACTCGAGCAGCATATCCAATAATATTGGAGCAGTATATATAACAATCTAGGAGCAGTATACAATTTGCACTCAAGCAGTACGCGTTATATTATGAGAGCAACAAACCATGTATATCAAAGCAGTATAAAATGTACATGAGAGCAGTATAAGATGAATTATATTATGAAGTACAAGATGCAGTATGAGAGCAGTTTAGCTTAACTAAAAAAGCAGTAAAGAATACACAATAGCAGTATATTAAGTGATAGAAACGAACCGTTAAAAAAGCAATGGGGCCGGTGTAAGGAGCAGTTGGTTTTTTCACCTAGCTGTTGTGGCTGAATACAGCAACTGTATGATGTATGAACACCAATTGTACTTCTTTATTTCTGAGACATTGACCAAGTAATCCAATATCTTCGGCTTTATATACCCATCATGGGTCGACTCTATCAATGCTACCTCCATGAGTATCATAAAGCATTTCTTGAACCAATCGCCACATTCTCTGTCTTTGTGCATTTGTTGCTTGACATAAGATGGAAGCACCTTGTATTTACCCTTTGGGCATTCAGCAGCAATTTCATCCAGCAATTTTATGTTGTCATGCTTGTTCTTCCTATTAATATACACCTTTCCCCTTGGGAATCCTAAGGTCAGCTTGACATCCTCCTTAGCAATATGCAATCTACTTGCACCCATGTATCTTATACTACAGGCCTCAGGGTGAAAATTGCTTATGAGCCAAAAGCCTAGCTTGTTTGGCAAATTGGTGATCTGGAAGTTTGCTAGAGCGCCAAACCAAGTCTCATCCACAGCAGCTATCTGCTTGTCATTGAGACTTTTCATCATCTCCACGAAGAATTTTGAGCTTCTTTTGAATGTCCCATGCGATGGAGCTGATAGAAGAGGGGGAAGAGGCAATTGTTGTTGTTGTTGTTTTTGGAGAGGTCGGGGTGATTGGTCAGTTTTCTTAAGGTGTTGCTGTTGTATCTGGAGAGGACGGGGTGATTGGTCAGCTTTTCTATGTTGTTGTTGTTGTTTATGGAGAGGTCTGGGCGATTGTTTAGGTTTCTGCTTAAGCTGTTTTGCGCAAAGGGCATGTCAATTTCAAAATCAGAAATATATTCTGCACGTTCTCTCTTTGCCCCTGTGAACAAATATAGCACACAATTCAAGGGCAGTGTATATTAAACACGAGTGCAGTATAGCACGCAATTCAGGGGCAGTATATATTAAACACGAGGGCAGTATAGCACACAGTTCAGGGGCAGTATATATTAAACACGAGGGCAGTATAGCACGCAATTCAGGGGTAGTATATATTAAACACGAGGGCAGTATAGCACACAATTCAGGGGCAGTATATATTAAATACGAGGGCAGTATAGCACGCAATTCAGGGGCAGTATATATTAAACATGAGGGCAGTATAGCACACAATTCAGGAGCAGTATATATTAAAAACGAGGGCAGTATAGCACACAATTCAGGGCAGTATATATTAAACACGATGGCAGTATTACATTCTTACTTGAGCAGCACAAACGCAATCACAGGAGCAGTATAACATATTTACGAGAGCATAATAGGCAATGATGCTCGAGCAGTATAACATGCTTATCAGAGCAGTATAACATTTTTATTTGAGCAGCACAAACGCAATCACAGGAGCAGTATAACGTATTTACGATAGCAGAATAGCCAATGATGGTCGAGCAGTATATATTTAAAAACTAGAGCATTACAACAGTTTTACCCAAGCAGTATTGCAATATATACAAGCAGTATATATTAAATATATTGGGGCACCAATATATACTTAAAACAAGCATTGAAACACATTCATTTAACAATATTTACTGATTACGGAAAACAATAGCTATTAATCAGTATATTTCATTTAACCCAAATTTTTTTACTGATTACGAAAAACAAGCAGATGAACAAAAAATTCATTTAACCCTAAAAAATTTCTACCGGTATAACCCAAACCAGTGTTGATAAATCATAATGAATAAATCAGTATTACATATCAATAAACACGAATGAATGAGATAATTACCTTTTGATTTCGTCATCGCCTAAGCTGTATCTCTCACCATTGTATATAGAAAAATGTTCTGATTGGATTGATGTTAATTTTTCGCTGAACTTGTACGAGTTTTTCAACTTTTGATAGGATGTGGTGGCTATAAACGTCGATTGATTTTTTTGTTGTTGGTCGTGTGTGTTTCAGAGTGAAACGTTCGTGCTTCGAGCGGGAAGACGAGAGATGGGAAAATGCAGATAGTGAAACGTTTGTGTCCAAACAACGGTTAAGTGGGCCCCTCAATTTGCGCTTTTTTTCATTTTTCGTAAATAAACATGACAAGTAGGATTGAGAAATATCCCTGTATATTTTTCCGTGACGAAAATACCCCTATACTGATTGTATTATCCTTGCTTACTGATTTGGCCGTGTACTGATTGGATTAAATCTCGGCTGTATACTGATTGGATTCAACGGACCAGATTTGGTCTCGATTCTAATATAAGGAGTCACTCCACACTAGTGCATCCCTATATATATATATACACTGTTATTTGACCTAAATGGATTTGTGTTTTGGTTGTTAGTTAATATCTCAAATGTACACGACATTTATTATGAGAGAAAAATATGCACCATTCATAATATTAACTAAATTAATTAAACAAGAGAAATTATTTTCTTGGTAGAAATATATATATATATATATATATATGTATGTGTTAATAAAGAATGGCATGAGGTCGGACTTGGGAGTGTCATTGTACATTATTATTATTATTATTATTATTATTATTATTATTATTATTATTATTATTATTATTATTATTATTATTATTATTATAGTGAATATTAAAGTAGTAGGTGCGGCGGTTCAAATTTCGTGGCAGCTTCTCAATTCATAAGATAAGCTACCATTAATCATTTCATAGAAAGCACTATTTCGAAAAGACGGTGCGGAGGCTCCGTTTGGTATTATCGATTCGTCACAATTAGAATGTTTTTCGATTCGGAAAAGAGGAATAATTAAGGTTTATTCTCAAGATATTTCTACTTTATCATTTGAATATTTCTGAAAAAGTTTTATTTATGAACATCTTTTTTAATGTATTAATGTATAAATAATAATTTGATACATAATGTATTCCTAGACTAAATTACTTACATATTAGTAAATTAATAAATAACACACTTGCCCTTGTACTCATATTAGAATGAGTTAATATATCAAAGTATCCATTTTGATTTTATAAAAATGAAATGGCCACAACATTAAAAAATATAAAAATAACATGTTTTGGTTATAAAGTATTGTTTATCATTAAGTCATGGGAATTAGCTGGAACTCATGACTAAAAAGGATCGTGATGATGAATTGTAATAATAACAAGGGAAATAAAAAAATAATCGTGATTGTGAATTGTAATAATAAATAGAGTAAATTTGTAAAAATGGCTAGATATCTTTTATCTTAATAACTTTTTATTTTATCCGAGCAGCATGGATCATCAGGTGGATTCTTTTTTTAACTAAAGATTATTACTAATCGAGGTTTCTTTTTTTGATTTATTGAATTTGTATGGATTAATTGGCTTTATAAAATTAAAGTTTGGATATATGATAGCATAACAAATTTTAGATTAATTGGCTTTATAAAATAAATGTGGAATACTGATAGTATACAAAACAAATTTTAGACTAATTATATAATAATTATAAATGTAAATAAAAAATTATTTATTTAATAAATAAATGTTTCAGTTTGAAATAGAGGAATAGATGGTAAAGAATCCCGGTGGACGGCGGAAAAACGATTCAGGAAATGTATCGAGGATCAGAATTTGGATCCCTTGCATTCGGCGGAAGTCCCCTGCGGGAATCTGGGAGCATCATTGCAGTAATTGTAGATCATATGCTTCTGCTGCACCCATCGAATTCTGTTTCTGCCATTGGCGTCGAGCCCTTGAGTCTGCCACGCCTCATTGTTGAAAGTGTCATTCCCCGATCCACACGACGACGCGGTGGCGGTGGCGCAGGGCCTCCCGCTGATCCTAATGTTCCTGTAGTGAGCGCTGAATGGAGCTTTGGTCCAATCCGTCTTCACCCGCCCACCCTGCGTCGCCCAGTCGTCGGCGTTCCATAAGCTGCATATGATCCTCATTGGCTTGCTCGTCGGGAACGGCACCCCCGACGCCCCATTGTTGTTGAACACTCTCATGGGAATGTTGTCCACCATGAAGCTGCAATTAATTAAGAGATTGATTGATTGGCGTAAAATTCAATTGATGAGATTATTAGTAAGAAGTTTAATCAAATTAATTACATGATGCGCTGAGAGTTCCAGACGATGGAGTAAGTGTGGAAGGCGGCGGAGGGGTCGAACCAGAGGCGGAACTGCTGCTCCTTGTCGCCTTTCCCTTGCGAGTAGACGTTTGTGTGAACTGTGTAGGGCTCGCCGGTGGAGTTCCCCAGGAACTCGAAATCGATCTCGTCGTGACTCGGACCCTCGGAGGCCAACTGCATATATATAAATGCATCTCCAAATTAATTTCATTATTATATGTATATATATATATATAGCCGAGACTGAGATTTGAGACTGAGACAGGGATTAATGCATTACGAAGAATGTGGTGACGGTGCCGGCTGAGTTGCCGGGGACGAGTTTCATTAGCATGTCGAATCTCCCAAACAAGTAGTAATTCTTGGACTGGAAACCGGAGCCGGAATATTGGTCCAACGACAGGCTCAGACCACGGCCGCCGTCCACCACTTTGGCGCGGCCGTCGCCCCAAGTGATATCGACGTCTCTGTGGAAGTTTCCAGCTGAAGGCTGCACCGCAAATACTGCCACCAACATTGACACCCAAACTATAGCCAAATTTCCGATTTTCGAATATATGCAGAAGATGTGATGCCTTCTCAACTCAATAATGTCACGCGTATAAATGAAATCGCCACATTCTGCTATTATTGTTGCTCTTTTTTTTTTTTTCAATCAAACACCCTTAAGGGTGAGGGTTAGGCGGACCCCCAACCCGTAGACATTAATAACAAAAAATCATTTTTCGTACATGTGCCAAGCCCAAAAGTGACTTGACCCAAGAACAAACGTAACAAACTAACAAAGCCGTACCCACAACCCGGGCCGTGCCGATAAATTACCCTAATGGGAGAAATCATAAGAGCAAACATATGGGTAGGTCCTAAAGTGCCCAGGCCCGAAAAAAAGGAAGCAATACATCACGAAAAAATAGAAAACCTAGAGAACTCAACCATCCCTGTAGCGAAACCGGAAGTTGGGGAAGTCCAAATGATCCATCCGCACCAGAGCCTTCACATAATGAGGCACTGACGTAGCATCGAAGAGAGCATGGGTAGGGGTTTGGGCCCCCTACCAGCGAGATAATCAGCAACTCGGTTTCCCTTTCTAAAGATGTCGGTGAATCTAACCTCCATCTGTCTAAGCATACTCCTGATCTGCGCCATGTGGTGACGCACCTCTGCCGATCCGAGCTGCCCATTCTTCATCGTGGCCACAACAGCAGCCGAATCCATCTCGATCCATACGCGGTGGGAGAATCGGCGGGCCAAAGTTAAACCATGGAGAAGAGCCATGAGCTCTGCTTCAAAGCTTGATTTGGCACGGAGCGGGGTGCAGTAGGCGCCGAGAAGGCCGCCGTCTGGTCCCCGCACCACGTCGCCCCCCCGGCCACGGGTGGCGAGTCTTCCTCCACGGGAGCCTGGAAGGAGCCGTCCGTGTTCAGATTGATCCAGTCACCATCGGGCGGGCGCCACGATACTTGTGTAGATCGTAGGACCCGCGGACGCGGAAGCACTGGCGGCATGAGGTCTACTGGTGGGGAGCTACCGCGCCAATGATGAGGGATGAGCTTCCCCGCCGCCACCAAAGTGCGAAGCTGTCTAATAACCTGCAAGATAATGTGGGAGGAGCGGAAAGGGGCACCGTCGTGCTTGCTGTTGTTCCTCTCCTTCCAAATAAACCAAAAAACCAAGCACGGAATGATAAAACTAATGTGAGTGGTGGGTGCCTTGTGATAGGCCGTCCACCAGAATCCTAGTCTATGTGCAATGGCAGTGCTCGTGTGCTCATGTGTGTGCAATGTTGGAAACCAGGGCGCAAAATGATCCCACACGACTCTCGCCGACACATTAGATCGAAACAAATGGTCTAAAGACTCAATGGAAGGAGACTGACAACAAAGACATCTAGATGCCAACGACACCCGTCTGGCCTGCATCTTACTGTCCACCGGAATTCCGTCCTGGATGAGACGCCAAAGGAAAATCGAAGTAGAAGGGGTAAGGCAATCATTCCAAACCTGAGTGAGCAGAGGGGCCCGGGGCAGCTTGTGTCTGATCTGATCCTAAGCTGAGGACACCGTGAACCCGCCATGTCTGGTAAGCGTCCATCTCATCACATTCCTTCCACCCACATCAATCGGGACGTCTGTGATGGCACCAATAACCTGCAGGGGCACACCAAAATCCCAATGCAAAGCAAGCAACCTATCTATATACCATTTATTATCATACAAAAAATGATGCACGGGGATCGGGGTAAGATTAGCATTTGGGCTGCAGTGGGTCTTTAAGGGAGACTATCCCAGCCAGATAGCATCCCAAAAGCTAATATTACCCTGTCCTAAAGACCAACGCACAAAATCAGAAGCAGCATGCGAAGCACGTAAGACACGATGTCAAATAGGGCTATCACTCCTAGAAACACAGATAGAGAAAGTACGAAAGGGGTGGATACAATATTTGCTCATGGTGAACTTTGCCCAGAGAGAATCCTGTGCAAGGAACCGCCACCAAAGCTTAAAGCTGAAGGCTTGCATCATCTCCCCCAGACTTCGAATGCCCAAACCTCCCTCCTTCCTGGGGTGGCAGATCTGTCTCCAGCTAACCCAGTGGATTCTTGATTTTTCATCAACCTCCCCCCAGAGGAAGCGCGCCATGATTATCTCAAGCTGGTGCAGCATGCCCTTAGTGGGCTCCATCACTTGAAGAATATGCAGGGGAATGGCAGCAAGAGTGCTTTTAATGAGAGTCAGCCTGCCTCCAAAGGATAGGCGTCTGTGAGACCAGCCGTGAACTCTTTCCAACATTTTCTGTCTAATGGGGAGGAGGAGGTCAGCTCTGCGGTAGCCCCGAAAAATAGGAACACCAAGGTAAGTGAACGGGAGGGAGCCTTGCCGGAATCCCCCTGCCTCTTCCACCATCGGCGCCGAATCCCCATTTTTATCCGAGAGATAGAAATTGCTCTTCCCGTTATTGACAAGCTGACCCGAAACCGCCGAGTAGTGGGAAAGGCATTCAGTAAGCCGACCAATAGCCTCACATCTGGCCTGGGTGAAGATCAGAATGTTGTCAGCATAGGAAAGATGGGAGACCGGGGGCCCTTTCTTGGAGCATCTATACTCCATACTTGGGTTTCCAACAATCAACTTGTCCAAACTCCATGAGAGATAATCAGCTGTATTGACAAACAGGGACAGGGAGAGGGGATCTCCTTGGCGAAGACCTCTAGAGGAGCGAAAAAAACCCGAAGCGGCGCCGTTCACAAGAACCGAGAACCAGCACTTAGACACACATCGCTCAACAAGACCCACCCATTTAGCCGGAAAGCCCATTGCCTGCAGCACTTGGAACAGGAACGGCCATTGGACCCGGTCGTAGGCTTTAGCCTTGTCTAGCTTCAGAGCCAAGTTCGGAGCCTTGCCATTCCTTCCCAAATCTTGAATCAACTCTTGGGCCAGGAGAACATTATCACTGAGCAAGCGTCCTTTCACAAATCCGCTCTGGTTTGGGGCCAGGACCAAAGGGAGGTGAGGCGCCAGTCTTGAAGCCAGGATTTTTGAGATGATTTTATTGGTGACATTGCAGAGGCTAATGGGTCTGTAGTCCCCCCAAACCTCCGGGTTCACCTTCTTGGGTATCAGGACAATGGTAGTGGCCGTAAAACCTCTTGGCATGGGAGCCCCTGTGAAGAAATCCGCTACGGCCCCCACGACATCGGCGCCAACAGCTTCCCAACAAGACTGGAAGAAAGTCGACGAGAAGCCGTCAGGACCAGCAGCGCTGTCACCGCTAATGTCAAAAACTGCCTTCTTAACTTCTTCTCTATCGGGAGTAGCGCATAGGCCCTCCATATCCACAGTGTCAGGAAGTCTGTGGAGGATTGACAGGTCCGGATGCTGTAGATCTTGGCCGTCAGAAGAGTTGAGGTTCTGAAAGAAACTGATTGTCGAGGTCCTGATGTCCTCCTCCTCAGTCAATGACCTGTCACCTTCTTGAATGACGTTAATGCGAGACCGGGCCCGCTTCTGCTTCACCCAACCCTGGAAGTAGCGTGTGATTCTTTCACCATCAACCGCCCACCGGATAGCCGCTTTCTGTCTCCAATAATCTTCCTCCATCTTGGTCCTTAGGACATATTATGCCGTGCACCTGTTGAACTCTATCCGGTGATGAGGGGAGGGGTTAGCCTCAAGGTCCTGTTGGGCTTTAGAGACAGCCTCCTCGGCCTTCTGAATACGAGAGAAGATATCACCGAAGACTTCCTTGTTCCAGCTCTTGAGGAATCTTTTAACTTTGGTCATTTCGATTTGAAGGTTGACCATCCCATGAAACCCTGTGTCAGGAGTCCATATCCTCGAGACCTCCGTGACGAAGGAATGGTGCCTGGCCTACATATTTTGAAACCTAAAAGGAGACTTTAACGTCTGAACAGAGAAGCGGCATCTGACCAGGAGAGGGGCGTGATCCGAAGAGATGCGAGGGAGATGAGAAACTCTGGTGGCTGCAAACACTGAAGTCCAGGCCTCTCCCAAAAGAATCCTATCCAGCCGTTCGAACACACCCGCCCTAGCCCATGTAAAGACCGACCCATCAAAGCCGGGGTCAAGAAGTTGGCACTCAGCGATGGTATCAGCAAGGTCCATCATGTCGCGGTGTCTGTCCACAGTGCTACCCTGGCGCTCTTCCTCCGTGAGGAAGATGTTGAAGTCGCCTCCCACAAGCCAGGGTTTCCCATCCATATTCAACGAAAACTGTTTCAGGTTCTCCCATAGGCCGTACCTCGCCACCCGATTGTGTTTCCCGTAAATCACAGAGATGGTGAGCGGAGAAGGGAAGATGGCTGCCTCAATCTGCACATGCCAGACCTGATCAGCGTCTTCCAGGGAAGTAACCTTGAAATCCTGATGAGCCATAATCCGAATCTTTCTATTGGCGCTGCTGCCACTGAACTTTAGCCCAAGTCGATGACTGAAGAACTCAGGCTTAGGTTCCGTTTGGGGCTCAATAATAGCCACGAAATCCACATTGTGCATCCTGATCAAATTTCTGAGGGTGCCCTGGGTAGGGGCGTTTGCAACGCACTGGGCATTCCATATCATAAATTGACTAGACATGGGAAACGATTTTCATGTCGCTCTCCCGTCTGGCCTTCTTGACCATGGACCTTGTATCTGTGAATATATGTGCCTTCTGCATCCCTCTCTCTGCTGACGCTGGTCGGCGTTCACCATCCTCAATCTCTATATCATTCTCTTCCTCCTCTCGGAGAACCTTGAAAGCGTTGCTAGAGAACATGTGGGCTGCTTCCATTTCCTTCAGATGAGCATCCCATTCTGCTTTCGATTTGAAGCCCCCAAACTGAAGAGTGTCCCTGTGGGCTATGGCCGACGGGGACACGGATCTGGCCCTGTGGTCCCTACTGCTCTCGTTCCTGCTCATTTCCCCCCTTCGCTCTCGTGGAGTCATTGCAGTGTCGCTGCCAGTGTACTGTATGTCTCCCTGAGCTTCCTCTTGCGCTGCTCCCCTTGCTGCCGAGTTTCGAGCCTCCATTCTCTGCTTTTCTCTTCTTCTTTGACCCCGGCTCTTTCGGCGCCCCTTTCTCCCTTGTTTCTGATAGCCGGCGTCGTCCGAGGCTTCATCCCCTGTTCCCGTGTCCTTACCCCTCCGGGGGTCCTGGTGTCCGTTGATGGTCTGCCCTAGCTGTTGCTCACTGTGTCGAGACGTAGAGCGGATCTCTTGCCCGACACCCGATGTGTTGTGCTGAACTCCTCCCTTGGTCGTTCCCACTTGTGGGTTCGGTGGCTGCCCTGGTCCTCGTATAAGATCTTCTGTGCGGTGTCCTATGCCCTGCTGTCCTACTTTGGTGTAATCCTTCTTCGGGGGTTTTTCTTTTTTTTCCGAAGGCATAGCATGTGGCGGCCAGGTGTCCCACGTGGCGGCAGTCCGAACAAAAATTTGGGATTTTATCCCAGCAGATTTTCTGAGTTACCATTTTGCCGGAAATATCTATGTTGAATGACTCAGGCAAAGGCCTGGATATATCTACCTCAATACAAATTCTAGCAAAAGTAATGCGTGCACGTGTGATAGTGGCACGGTCAATTTGAACAGGATTGCCAAATAAACAACCAATGGAAAACAAAGCAGACACATCATATAAATGCAAAGGCAACTTAGGCAAATTGCACCAAATAGGCATAATCGGGCTTTCAAAAAAAGGATCGAAATCCGGTGTCCATTTAAACACACGCATGGGGTGATGATCAATATACCAGGTAGGCATGCCAGACAGACCACTAAAAAATTTAACATAATCAGCCAGATCAGACAATTAAACAAAAATGTGCTTTGCATTTATGAATTTCCATGTGTACGTACCCGCAAAATCGATGTTACTCAGAGCTTTCTGAATGAGGTGGGGGGAAGGGATGGAGTGTGAGAACTTGCCAACCACAGCGTGCCCAAGACGTCATGCAAGAAGCTCAGTGTCAGCAGGAGTAAAAGCTATAAAAGGCATACCATCTTGGTGACCCGTCCATCCGAGACGCCGCACATGTTCCGGGTTGATCACATGGGGCCCCGAGGTTGCTTGTCCCGTTCGCACCACATGCGCCATGTTCTTATTTTTATCCATCCAAGGGCCCGGAGTACGGCCATCTATCCCGGCCATTTTTGGGTTCGGCTCGCTCTCCTTTTCAATATCCATCGCCATGTTTTGAGGGCTTTCCGCTGTCTTGGTTGGGCTGGTTGGCACACACGGTTCTGTCTGTCGCCCTTGTATGTGATTTCCAGCGTGAGAAAGCGCTGGGAAATCTGCCATTTGCACATTTAAGTCGATGGTTTCTTTTGGTGTCGTGGTTTTAGGGGGAGTTTGTTTTGTGTGGTCATTAGCGGGAGTGTTGGGCTTGGTAAACAAAGCAGCCACAATTTCCGCCACCTTCGAGCTAGTGTGTGGCCGGTTGTGATTGCCTTTGGCTTTGGCAGAATTTTGGGAAGAAAGGGCAGGTTTGGGGGCTGGTTGGGCTTGGTTTGGCTGTTTTGTTTGTTTTGGTTTTGCGGTTAAGGGGGGCGGTGTTGAGTTTGGATTGGGTGGAGTCTTTGGGGTCAGTGGGTGAGGGGGTAGGTGTGCCGAGGAGGACTCGGCGCCAGCAGTGGTTGCGGATGGGGCTGAGTCCGTGGCGGTTGAGGTGTTTTGGGAGTGCGTGTGTTGGTTGGGCGGGGTGCCATGTTGGGATGTTTCGCCCAGGGCGGGTGGGACCTGGGTAAGGTGTGTGTTCTGACAAGGGTCTCGGAGATGGGCTTGGTTGGGTGGGCTGTGTGGGTGAAGCGAACTGGTCCCGTCGGGTTGGGCTGGAGCGGAATCCGCAACCGTGCTGTCTATTGGGACGACAAGGGGGCCGGCAGAGCGCGCGAGATTTTGTTCTTCGGAAATGGATGAATCAATTGCGGCTCCTCCTTCCGTGTGGGAGTTTTCTTTCTCAAAATAGAGCTTTCCTTGTTGGCCGCCGCCAAGGTCAGACTTTCCATGTTGTCCATCTTCTTCCATAGTTGTTGGTAGGACGTAAAATTCGTGCGTGTCGTTGGAATTTAAGAGCACAAATTCAGCCTATCAAGATATTTATAGTCCCCACTTTCCTTATACTATTGAATTAGTATAGAGCAAGTAAAGGG
>JAYDZE010555293.1:0-13133 GCA_034509125.1 Monilaria moniliformis | reverse complement strand
AATTATGGGATCTCAAATTATATCATTATCGGAGAAACGAATATCATTATCGACATAATAGAATATCATTATTCAGAGACGATTATATCATTGTTCATCGTCAAACATATCATTACGCGTATTCCGATTTTTTTCCATATGAATCTGAATCTATAAAATATTTTCCATAAAAATATCTTTAACTATAACCGATTTTTACATAAAATTATCCTAATAACATTCGCCTATTAAAATAATATTAAAATATATGCCACGTGTCACGATTTGTTACCATTAGATCCAAAAGATTTGCGGTTGAGATGTGTTCTTAGTTCTGCATTAAAGATGAGTTCTGATTTGATTACATATTAGAAAAGAAAAAAAAACATTACCTATGATCATATATAACATATTAGAAAAGAAAAACATTACCTATGGGTTTATCCTATGATCCAAGTGAATATTTTTCTTCTTTGATCATTCCTTTCCAACTCCCTTACTCGTGTCTTCTTCTAAAAGGAAAAAAACAAACATAAAGAGAAAAAAACACTTCCTCGCTGGTGCCATTGCAGCTTTGTCTCGGAGCGGCATGGCCAGTCGCCAACTTTCGCTTTCTCTTCTATGGACTCGATTCGATTGAGTGGTATAAAATACATTCTTCTTTATTAAATCAAAAATCAATAATATTATATTTATTTATGGAATTCTGCATACTACCTCATAATTATGAGTGACATATCTAATATAAATTTTAATTATAATAAATATAATCTTTAATATATATCAAATAAAATATCACATATTGCATGTATTTTAATATATCCAACCATATATTGATATGTTATATAATAAAGACATAAATTCTGATGCACCAGACATTCGCCATCTAATGGCCTAGATTAGGATTAATTAAATAATAAATAAGTAGATATTATTTAAATAAATAATGATTAATTATTTAATTAAGTAATTATTAGCTAATTGAGTGGTTCTTGATGTGCGCTTGCACACGCACAGACCATCTCAATAATAATAAAAATATCTCAATCAAACACTTCAAAAATTATCTCATATTGTGTATCAAACTAGCTCTGTTGTAAATTGTAATTTATTATTACCAATATTCTTGTTCTACCCGCCCCTCTCTCTCTCAACAAATATTTACATTTTAACTTTTTGATTTTCAATTATTGTCCTCTCGTAAAATGATGTGCTAGACTTTGGCAATCCTTTCATCATGTCTGTAAAATTTAATTAATCGGAAAAGGAAAACCTCAAAGTAGGTATATATATAATATAGTCATCTAATTAAAAATTTCACTAAATTTCATAAATTTTTAATATTCAAAAATCTAGAAGATTTAACATCTTCCACGCCAACTAACATCTTATCCGTTATAGTATTTTATTTGTATGCGCTTCATTTGTATGATGGACCATGGTAGCCTACAATTTTTTTAAAATATTATATTCTATAGATATACACAATGACATGACAGCTCTTTGTGTATATCACAAGTTAATGTTTACAAATTATTAATCTCATACACCATATGAATTATGAATATTCTCTTGTCTAAATAAAAGATAATATTGAAATATCACAGATGTATACAAAATTAGTTAGTTCAAGGAAAATGACATTAACCGCTGTTAGCACAAGATAACAGATACAAATTGATTGCTTTTCTGTTACTCCTGTCATTGTATTGTCACAAACACAAGCATGGTTTGCACAAAAAATTAAAGCCTTCATGTCATCTTTTTCTAATTACAAATAATCATATTAATTTGTCTAACCATAGTTACTAATACTAACTTGGACTATATATCAGTGTCTCTCACAAATTGTTATTCCTCATAACCAGAGCATGTAAGTGATATACCACTTATTGATTTTAACAAAGCTGAAAGTATTTTACTAATATCACTACCTTTTAATTTGTATCGCTACCATAATTAATAATAATGGAATTAAATCTCTAACTACTTTTATTTTTTTGTAAAAAAATTTAATATATTGAGTTATTTTAGATGAAATAATTATTTTTTTAAAAGTAATTAATATTTTTAGGTACATATCTAAATTTAGGAATTTCGTTTGGGCTCAATTAAGATAATGAGCTCCAAAATATTCGATAAATAAAGTTCGAAACCTAACTCAGTACTAGACGAACATAACATGTACATAACAGTGCTGACGGATCCCAAAACGACGTCATTTGATGTATTTTTATTCTTAAAAAAAATTATGCAGATCGGGGGATGAGGGGACGGTCATGACGTTTCCGGTTGACCCTAAGAGAAAATTAGGCCCTCCTACCAGTTAAGGGATCGATCAACTCCTCCCGCCCTCTAAATCTGCCATTGCATAACAAAATTTGCTTTATTAATCAATCCTCATTGCAACCAACTCCCCAATAAGTTGGATGTTAGAACACCGATCCCTGAACATCAAGTTTTGCGGTCTCAATTTCCACAATGCTCCATCTTAATTGTAAGACTATCTAAGAAATTCTGATCCACAATATTCCTACCAAATATTCTCCATTTATAGGACTTCCACTTCTCTCTAAAGAGAAGTTAAATTCACTATAATATCCAAGGCAATATCTAAATTTCGCATTTCCTCCAATCAATAGATTAATAATTCAAGTCATGATGATTACGGGGTAAATATGAAGAAAAAAAAAACTTTGCAATAGGCAAAGCCTTAGTTAGCACATCCGCAACATCGTCAGCAGTAAACACTTTAATTACCAAGTCTCTGGCAAAAATGTAACATGACATCTATATGTTTCGATTCTTCATGAAAATCTTGATGTTTTGCCGTATGTAAGACAGCTTGAGTGTCGCATTTAATAGCAACTATCAGTTGATATATTCCAAATTCAGAACGAATTACCTTTAAAATACCATTTTGGCTGTTTCGGTGATTCCCTTTATTATCAGCTAATAAGGGTAAGAAAGTACTTTAGCACAAAAAGTGATAATTAGTTTATCTTTAAAAAAATATCTCAGCAGATGCTCTTTATCTTTATAATAATACAAGAATATGGAACATTATTATTTTTTACCTTATAATAAATAACATAATACTTTGCTGTAATTTTTGAATACTCCGTTGATTTTCTACATTATTAAAGCGATACCACATCCACGAGGACTTAACTTAAGCCAAAGATGCTCCATTGCAACATGTATTTCAGAGTTGCTTGTAAATTTGTGTGACAATATTATTAACTGCATACATAGATGAAAGGACTTAAGTCAAAAAGATGCTCCATTGCAACATGTATCTCTGAGTTGGTTGCCAATGTGTGTGACATTATTATCAATTGCATATATAAATGAAAGACACATAACAATCTTCAAGATTATGGTATATATTTTCTTTATATAAATCATAAATCTTACACTCTTAATATTGTTATATGTCAAATTTTATATATATATAATATAAGATATCATACTAGAGTAGAATGCAACAGAAGATCGGAACTGTGCATTTGGCACTCCAAGATGTTCCATTCCCATACATGACAAAGTTGACTATTTGGCGACATAATCTTACAAAGTTTATTAACTTTTTCTAATTTCTTACAATTTTACAACTATTTGTCGACAAGATTCTCCACAAAAGTCTTAACGAGGACTAGGTAAATGAAATAGCCAAGTCCTTGGAATATTTCGCAATTCTTTCGAATTGAAGTTTGCAATTTCGAAAGAGTGGAATGCTAACTAACTTCCCATTCACCTTCAAGTCTTCAACTCTTATTACTTCCCCTCAAAATCTTTAGTAACAACAATACTTACTAATTGACATGGCTGAGCTTCCTCCAGCATTTGCACCACACTTCTCATCGTAGGCCTCAACGTGGGAAGTCTAGCGGTACATAGAATCGCCACTTTCAATACTTTGATCACATTCTCTTTGTACATTTGAGGAATGTCTGAATCCACCAAACTTAGCACACTCTCCTTAGTCTTGAGCTTCCCACATACCCAATCCACAATGTCCTTGTTCTCCCCGAACTCCTTCTCAATCGGCCTCTTTCCCGTCACCAGCTCCATCAACACGACTCCAAAGCTGTACACGTCGCTCTTCTCGTTCACCTTGTTGGTGTAGGCGTATTCTACAATTCCAAAGAACGATTATCACCAGTAATTAGACTAACCATGTCACGATATATATTATAGAACTAGTATGAAAAAGGTAATGTAGATTTACCAGGTGCAATGTAACCATGGGTTCCTGCAACGACCTGGGTCGAGTCCCTCGACCCTTCCGGCTGAAGAATCTTGGCGAGCCCGAAATCCGCAATGCGGGGCTTCAGATGCTCGTCGAGGAGTATGTTGCTAGACTTGACGTCACGGTGGATCACCGGCCCGTCGCAGCCGTGGTGGAGATACTCCAACCCTTTGGCCGCGCCGAGTGCGATCTCGTAGCGCGCTTCCCAATCAAGCGCCAGCTTCTTGCAAGTGTGCAACTTATCCCATAAGCTCCCATTAGGCATGTACTCATAGACCAACAAGCTCGAGTCCTCACTACTTATGCTGCAATACAACTTCACCACATTCACGTGCCGGATCGAGCTCAGCGTCTCGACCTCGGCCTCAAACTCCCGGCATTTGGAGCTCCGAGGCCGGGCCAGGATCGGAGTGGCGCTGCCGGTCTTTCTCCCGGCGTACTCATCGGAGTGCCATATGTGTTTGACAGCCAATTCTTTGCCATTTCCAGCCAAAACTCGATACACTTGGCCTGACCCTCCTTTCCCTATCAAATTGTCTTGCTTGATTGCATTGATGATCTCATCCTCTTTGAAGGTGAGGACATGGAAGGACCTTAGATCCCATGAATGATCCTTGAGCGACCGCTCGCCGGCGCGGTAGGCCTTCTTCTTTAAGTAGCAGAAGCCGGTGATCGAGGCCAGCATCGCGACCGAGGCGACCATGAGGCAGAGCAGGACCAGCCGGAGCTGCTCCGACATCTCGGCTTGGGGCGAACACCGGTGGAATCCAGCGAGCGTCTCGCTGCATAAGGCCGGATTTCCGGCGAAACTGCCGTTGTTCGCCTCCGTGAGAAGCGACACCGGAAGGGGGCCGGATAATTTGTTGTGTGAGAGGTCGAGGAGATTGAGCCTTAGAGATGACAGAGTCGCCGGAATTGGGCCGGAGAGTTCGTTTCTTGATAAGTTCAAGAAATTGAGAGTGGGCAGAGAGCCTAACGACGGCGGGATTTCGCCGGAGAGCGTGTTTTCTGCCATGTTAATCTCATTGATCGAGCGGCAAGAGCTTAAGGAAGCCGGAATCGAACCGGAGAACTTGTTCCCCTGCAAATGCAGAGTAGTAAGCTGCTTCAGCTCCCCGATATCCGCCGGAATCACGCCGGAGAAGCCGTTGTTTTGTAAGTCGATTGAAACCAACGACGAAGCCTTGGAAATTTCAGCCGGCAATTCGCCAGAAAACCTATTCTCCGCAACGAAAAGCTGCGCTAACGACCTGGCATTGCCGATGTCCACCGTGATCGGACCTTCGAAGTCGTTCTCAGTGAGGTCGATTATTTCCATCTCCGGCAGCCCCCATATGCCGCCAGGGACTCGCCCCGACAGCCGGTTCTTGTTCACCCGGAGCCGGATCAACGTCGTGCAGCTCGCGTAGCTCGCCGGAATCTCGCCGGAGAAATTATTCTGTAGCATCAGCAGCTTCGTCATCTTACCTCCCTTGCACATCTCCGGCGGAATCAGGCCAGTCAGGAAATTCTCCGACACATCGATGAAATTGAACTCCGACCACGAGCCCAGCTTCTCCGGCAGCGGGCCCGTCAGCCTATTCATATAGAGAGACATATTCACCAGATTCCTGAACTCGCCCAGCTCTGCCGGAACCTCGCCGAAAAACTGATTCTCGAAAAGCTGCAAGCTTTTCAGCTTATTCAAAAACCCCACTTCAGATAAATTCCCAGTGAGAAAATTCGTCGAAGCATCAAACATTTCAAGATTGGCCAAATTCCGGAACCCCGCAGGCAATTCGCCCGTCAAATTGTTGAGATAAAGCTCGAGCTGCCACAGCTTTTTCAGCTTGGTTATCCCCGCCGGAATTTCTCCGTTGAGAAAATTCTCCGACAGTTCCAAATTGATGAGCTCCACAAGATTCCCAATCTCCTCCGGAATCTTCCCTTCGATGCTGCAGTTCGACAGGTAGAGCCAGCTCAGCCGCGTGAGATTCAAAATCGCCGCCGGAAACGGCGTCCGATCAAACGCGTTGTCGCCGACGCTCAGAACTTGAAGACCACTCATTTCTCTCAAAGAATCCCACGGAAAAGCACCGGAAAATCCGCTGCAATTAGCGTAGAGATAAACCAATCCATTGATCGAAGATATATCGGGAAATTGGCCGGATAAAAAGTTGTTTCCGACGTCTAAATATTTCAGTGAGGAGCAGTTACTGAGATCCTCTGCGACGCGGCCATGTAGTTGATTAAACCCCAGCGACAGTTTCTCGAGGCGGGTGAGGCTGCAGATGGAGGTTAAAGGAATCGCGCCGCTGAGATTCTGATTGGAGAGTTCGATTTCTTTGACGAATCCGTCGGAATCGCAGGAGATTCCTGCGAAGTTGCAGAGGTTTGAATTGGATTCCCACGAATCGAATACTCTGGTGTTGGAATCTTTGAAGGCATCTTTTATGGATAGGAGCGTCTGGAGATCGTCTGCGGCGGCAGCAAGCAACATGAGGTAGACGGCGGAGAGAAGGCGGAGAGTGGTGGCGCCCGCCGTGGGGGACGGTAGTTTCATTTTGGGTTGTTAGGAAGTCGAGCGTGCAAGGAAGAATCGAGGGGGTGTCATGTTTTTAACAGACTTGCTGCTTTCTGAATGTTCAAATGGACAATGATTGGTTATTTTATCTTCATTAAATATTATGGTGATTTTGTTTATTTATTTGATTTTTGGCTCCATGCTTTGAATATGGTGGTTGTAAGATGGGGGTGTTTTTTATTTTTTAATGATTTCAGTGATTACTCAATTAAGGGATCATTTAAATGCAGGTGGAGGATGTTGGGAAATTTAGTTTCTATCTATTTGACATTGGATTTTTCAAATTTTTATCTATTTAGTAGTTTGGGGGTTGGTGGATGGGGAAGAGACTTCTAGATTGTAAATATTTTAAATTATAAAAAATGTTTAACTAAATTACGAACTATCGATTTTGTATCAAATATATGCCGCCTAACAGACTATATTCACTCTATCATATTATTGTATAGTATCATATATATATAAAAAATATTTATATAATGACTACAGTACTATATGAGGTATAACATAAAAATATAATATAGAAATCAAATATGTTCACTATGGACAGTGTGCTCAGTATGGTTAGCATTCTAAGATCGCTAATATGATTTGTCACTTAATTCAATAAATTGTTGAGTAATATTCTGTGGAGAGAAAGCATGTCTATTGTATCATGATATCATCAAACTTCAAAGCCATGTTTTTCAAAAAGTCTCTCAATATCTTATTACCTAATTTTGAGATCTGATTTTGAGGTATAAATTTATGAAATCATGCAAAAGATTCGTGTCCTAATATATCATTCGAAGCAAGGCTTAAGTTCATACTGATATTTTATTCTTTTAACTTTTATAAAATCATCAAATTATCAATATTTTTATAAATTTAATATGTAAAAATTGAATCACATAGAACTAGTTTTCGACATCTTGAATTCGAAATTTTAAAATACGGCTCCGGCCAAAAAAAAATTAATCAGTGATTTGGCAATGCTCATAAGAATGATGTAGCAACTCTTAAACAGTTAATAAAGACAAATATATCTGCAATCATTGTGCGTTAAGTTGCGACTTTGTATAGGGAATTATTGGGCCTTTTTCCAATTAAATCAAATGTTGTTTATGGGAGTGGGACTCTTGCTCAAGATATAAGAAAGAGGAGAGAGAGAGAGTGAGACTAAGGCAAAAAGCAACGAGTGCACATCATGATTCCACAATCCTTCTTTATCACTGAGCAAACAGCAATGTGGATGTGTCTGCTAGTACAAAAGTCTATACCGCAACGAAACTTCATTCAGCCGCCCACTTTGACTATGTATGCTCTCTCTCTCACGCACACACACGCACAAACACATCTCCATCCTCCTTCGAGGCTATTTCGTAAGGATGATAATAGGTTGGGCTTAATTTTGGAGTTCTGATCACAAATTCGTCCTTTCTGGGACGAGTTGCGGGACGGGATTGGACCAAATTAATTGAATCAATCGTTATATATTAATATATATATATATAATTATTTTGACCTTTTCCAAAAAAAAATATCAATTATGTTTTATATAATATTTTATTGTGAAATTATAACTTTAGTTTTACGCCTTAAATAGCAACGTCGATATATATGTATATATAATATCAGTTAAATTAATATACTATTATAAAGGTGGAATCACTATATTACTATATACGTGGGAAATATATTACATTGAATATACGTGAGATTGAACTTAATACTTTATGCTAATGAAATTATTGTGATATTTCAATTTTGCCACTTAAACTAATTCTGATTTGATGGGCAAACATTCCTTCTAAAAAAAGAAAGAAAAACTATTGTGGTCCTTGTTATAAATTTGCAGGGCCAATTGCATGTGTGAAAAAACTTTCCATAATACGTTGTATCTTGGGAGGTACACACCTACATCTCACGTGCAGTATGAATGTGAGGCAGTGGTGAATGAAGAGTGTTGACATTTCCTCCCAAAACGTGTTGAATGATTACTATTTGGAAATCATTGTCCACTTAATCATAAGGTAAATATTTTGATTAACAATTATCAGGAAAATATCTGGGAAAAGGCAAATGAAAAGGGGATTAATTTTGAGTGGTGAGGAATGGGATAGTATATATATGTATACAGAAGGAATGGTGGAGGTTTCGGTCAAATAAATCCAACCATATCATATCCATTCTTAACTTTTATTAGTTTTCATTATTTAATTAAAATTGCAATGCTTCTTCTTCTTCTTTCTATAAATAAGTCGGCATTTAATACATAAAATTAGTAGTTACATAATTTTCTTTTAATGAGACCTACAAATATCATGAAATAAAGAATTATTTGTTTGTAAGTACATGCACTTTCAGCATTGTTTAAATTTTTTTATTTTTTTTTCATAATTCAAATGTACAAACTTAGTGTTCTTTTGATATTTCACCGACAAACAATTACAGTATAATTAAAATGATATAGCTTACATATAACATATTACTATCTATGTGACTCTAACATGTCAACACCCTACACTAAGGATGAAATAATATATTTTTTAATTTAAAAGATTAAGTCTATATGTATTTGGATCAAAATTGTTGGTCGAGATAAATATCAGAAGAACACTAAGTTCGTATAATTTGATTAAAAATTAGAGAAAAAAATTAGAAAATGCTGAAAATATATATATTTAAAGACAAATAATCCTTAAATAAATAATAACATTTTATAGACGGATACATATATATATATCATGGATGTTACAAAAATAGAAACATATAAAAATAGAGTGAAATTTGAAGTGCCTGCTTGCACGAATACGTTCTTTGCATAAAGATTTGTAGCCGAAAAATGCCCAAGCTAAATCTCTATTCTACGCTTGTTCCCATCCTAGGAGTCGGAGGTCACTCACTAGCCTTTTTAAAGTTAAAAACGGTGTTTTTCTTTCTTCTTGACAAAGGAAGAGTTCCCACTCTCAGGTTTTCTTTCGGATCTTGTGAAAGTGCAATTATTTTTTTATGAAAATATTAACAAAAAATAGAAGCTACTTTTCAATGAAGGTTAAAAAATAAAAAGTGAAATTATGAGTGTGTGAATGAGAGATAGAAAGGAGTTAATTATATTAGTTGATGTAATAAAACTTGATAAGGTTGTTATACTTTATTTTCCTATTTTTGAATCGAGTTGAAAAAAAGACCCGTCTTTTAAAATTATTAAAATAAGTGATTTGGCCGTAACGAAAAGTTGCAAAAATGACCGAGGTCAAAAATATTAGTTGGAGGATCGAAGTCCTAAGTAGGGATGTCAATCGGGCCAACCCATTGGGTTTCGGGTCAGCCCTACTCGAGTTATGGGTCAATCAGGTGCGGGCTAATCGAGTTGAAATTTTATTGGGTTAGAAATTTCCAACTCTTACCCTAAACTTTCGGGTTTCGGGCTAGCCCAACGGACTAAAAGAAAACTACAAAAATTAATCTATGCATGTTTTATTATTAAGAATTCTATATTTATAATATATAAATGTATGAAAAAGTTAAATATATAAATTACATGACAAACATAAAATTCAAAGTCTAAAATATTCTGAAAAAGTCAAAGATTACATACCGTAAAATTAACGATAAATTGTTCAAAAATAGCTTTGCCTCATAGAATCAAATAGTCTCATAAATAAATCTAAACTCTATATACTTGAAGAACATTGTTCTTCAATACTGATAATCTTTGAAGCTTCAACTTGATAATTAATTCGAAATCATAGTCTTTAAACTCTCCACTATCTAATAAAAAAAATATTATAATATTAAAATATAATGTAGTTTGATAATTTATAATTTTATAAGAAAAATAAAATCTTACCATTACAATATCTATGCTACCAATTACCTGTGCAAAGAAGAGCTTGTATTTTTTTGGTATATTTGTTCAAAATGTGTGCTCTAATACAAAAGGAATATTCTTATACTATCATTATTATAATAATGCTAATCACATTTAAATTCTCTACAATGTGATGCATGATTTTTCCAATGCTTAATGAAAGTAAAATATTTATATGAGAGAATTTTGAAAAAAATACTTAAACTCATACGCGATTAAATACTAAAAATGTAAAAAAAATTGACATCGAATAAGAATGTCGTTGGATAAATCTTTTTTTATTGAATGATTTTATTTAGGAATAAGTTATAATAGATCTTGACATAATAAAAAACATAATTTAAGAATTATAAAATTAAAATAAAACACAAATGTGTTTCGTTAAATTTAAAAGCATGTTTCATAATATTGGTTATAGTGAAATTGAATTTTCCAATTCGTTTATCTGTTATTTATATTAGTAAAAATCTTATGTGCGCGCGCGCGCGCGCACACACACACATATATATAAATTGAAGGGTTTATTTTATTTTATTTTTAGTAGTTATCAATTTTATCAAAATTATTATTGAAGTTTCAAATCAGTTCTCAAACAAAGCGGAATAATATGTAATAGTTGTTCCTAGGGGGCCAACCCATCGAGTTCCGGGTTATGGGCTAATCGGGTTACAGACTAATTGGGTGTGGGCTAACCGGACCTTAATCTTATCGGACTATAAATTTTCAACCTCAACTCTCTAAAATTAGCGGGTTAGTCGGGCCAGTACAGTGAATTCGAATTGGACTGACATTCGTAGTCCTAATCGGATATTTAACCATATTTTGTGAAATTATGTGTAAATGATTAATTGCACTTTATGGCCTAATTTTTGGATATAGTGGTTGCACAAATGACACGGTGTTTGAGCTTTGTTACAAAATTGGTATGATTTTAAAATAAATTTGAAAAATAATCCGACCTTTCAAAAAGGTTGTGAATATGGTGCATGAATATTCAGCCAAAGTATTTGATTTTTGTGTATTGATAAATGTACATAAATTGTACATACATAATTGAACTTTTTAGATATTTTATATTTAAAATTAATTTATAAATATTGATTAATTTATAATAAATTAATATATTACATATTTATCATTTTATAATAATTTAGAGAAAAATTATTTTTTCCAAATTTAGATATTTGTAGATCTAGGAAAAGATTAACTTTTATATTGGATATCTTCATATTTATTTCCAAATCAATTTTTCAATCATATCTTTAAAAATATAATAGGGGCAATTTAGTAAGGAAATAATATAATTAGTAATAAAATTAATTTAAATAAAATCGATCCAATTCAATTTAAAATTTAAAGGTATTATGTATGTACAATTTATGTATATTTATCTTTTTTTAGAAATTAATTATCTTTTATTCATGTGTAATAAAAATATATTGTGTGTAATAATGATTTTATAACTTTGCAATTCGATCCAAAGGTTATGCCATAACATGTAATTAACTCAAAAAAAATTGATATCTATCTGTAATAAAAAAAAATGACAAACTATATAGTCATAGAATTACATTATCGCAGCTTTAAATGTAATAAAATTTTATTTTATGGATAAATGTTACAATATGATAAGGATAAACCTACAATTCCTATTTAGTAAATGCATTTTGTATGACACCATTTCACGTGGAGCCGTCCACAAACTATATATGAAATTATTATCATTTGATAAAATCAACCACATAAATGATAAACTAATTAAAAGTAATAGATCTTGAATATTTTGTTTATTAAGCCAAAAGAATGCAATAATTAGTTTATCAGTAAATGGGGAACACAACGAAGTGTAGCAGTCAAGCCAGAATTAAATTATTGTCAAGTGAAAACTTGACAGTTGTTGACATTACATACAAGTACAAAAAGTGAAAAAGAGTAGCACCAAAATCTTTGAATATCTTCGTGGGCTCATTCAAAGCGATTCCAACAGTGAAATTGAAAATATGACAAAATAAAATAAATATAATATAGTAGACGCAAAACTAATTAATTTCAACATTTTCATACACCGGATTCTACATATTACTATTACAGATAAGATAATCATAAAAGCCGCCTCAAAAAAATATAAAAAAATACAGAACTATTCAATAATAAATCATCTGATTAATTTCTTAGTATATCAACATGATATAAGTGTGAGTGAACATTTATAAGGAAAATCGTCCCTAAGGAGAGTGATATTAATTTAGCTCGAAATCCACGACTTGATCCGATTAACTCGATAATTCGACAGGATTAGAACTGGAAATTTATAATCCGAAAAATTCTAACCCGAATGACCCTAAATCGAATAGCTCGCAACCCGATAAGGTTGGCCCGAAGATACTCGATTCCCATAGGTCGACCCGCAAATTAGCGAGTTCTCATTATTTAGTTTTCAAACTTCATTACTTTAATTTTTTCAAACTTTTGAAAGTTAGTATAAT
>JAYDZE010555282.1:0-13135 GCA_034509125.1 Monilaria moniliformis | reverse complement strand
ACATCAGCAACAATTTTCCCTAAATCAAGCATCATGGGACAATTGCGAAAATTATTGAAGTTATGATATAATCGGCTAATTTTGAAACTTGCGGGACTGACCAGAATTTGACCAAACTTGATGATTTTTCTGGCAATTTGCCCTTTAATTTTTTATCATTTTATATCAAATTCTCTATTTTATAGTTCTGGATCCACCACTACATTGCTCGAAAATATGCGTTCCTCATTTGAACGATACACAAAGGTGGGTGGCGGAGAAGATGGTACATTTTTGGGTTTCTTCAAAGGACCACCATTTGGATTGATAATTAATATGAATAGTTTTGGTCACTCCTTTTCGTTTCTTAGCTCCTCCAATCTCTTACATGCTAGTTAAGCCACTTGAATCTTTTTGAGGTTCAATGCAGCCAAGTTGGATCTCTTCACGTGGCTTCACGTGACAGGAAGACACCATCTACGTTTTGCAATGTATGTTTGATGAGATCGTTTTGTTGTATTAGCGCACGTGTTATCTTTTCTGTTATATTATTTGAGTTAAAGTATTATATTATTTTAGATATTATTCCAGTTTGATAAATTTCTTATTTAAATCTTATTTTTGGACTTTGTAATAAAATAATGTTTTGATCTTTAAATTTGTAGTAAAATCATATTTCCTAATATTTTTTAGGAGTTTGAACATGAGATTTATATATTAATCTGATAATGAAACTCAAAATTGATTCAAAAGTTGATATGATATCATGAGTGGACTTTGCAATAAGGTTGCAAGGACTAGAATTTAAATAGGAATGATTTTTTTTTTTTTAAAAAGTTTTTAACAATTCTTTTTATGATTTTTTTTTACGTCTAGTGCTTTTCGTTCATTTTAATGTGCAAAATAGTGATACTTATTTTAATTGAAGGGGGAGGAAATAAAAATGTATTTAGATTGTGTCATTTTCTTTAACGATGTGGACATGAATAATGTCGTTTTTTGTTGAAGTGAAAATTTGATGATCCATTTTATTTTACTTATCTCAATCACACTTTCAGCATCAATATTTTTTTCATGACTAGGCTATAATTGATTTTCTTTCCTCAAAGTTCTGTTTATACAAAAAGTAAATCAAAATTGAGACTATAAATTAAAAATGTTGAAAGTTCACGTTATAAATTATAATGAAGCGAAATATAAATAAGACATCATATTTTTTACAATTGAGCGTTGGCACAACCAACGTCTCTTAAATGTCCCTTTGCTGGGCCTATACTACTTTTTCCTCATCTCTTACTCATCCTTAACACCCACAACCCTATCTCTTATCCACCCTCTTCAACTATTTATGAATTTTGTCTTTTATTTATTTATTTATTTCTTTTTTATTTCATATAATTTGCAATTGTAAATATAATTAAATTGATATGCGATTTAATTAAAAATACGATTCTAATTAAAATAAAAAAAGTTTACATAATTGAAAAAAGTTACATAATTAAAATCCTTAAATTATATTATTAAAAGCAGATGTAACAATATCTTAAAATTACATAATCATTCATCGAGTGGGCCTCAAATTTCTGCAACTAAATCGTTTTGGAGTCGATCGTGGGCCTCTTTATCGCGCCCCAACTCACAACGGTTTAGGTATTCTTGGCATGGTTGCAGCACACATTAATTTAAGTATTTTCTAATTAAATTCGTATGCTAATTAAATTCAATTAAATTTTTAATTTCAAATTTATTCAATCTTCATATCTCAACAAACTTGTTAAACAACCATTGAAAGAGAATTAAACTAAAACATGATCATATAGCGATAAAACTACATAATATACCTTCAATTCAACCTCTAAAAACACTAAAATATCGAGTTTATCAGTGGATGACAATGCGAATTTCCACATTATATTGGAAATAATACTCGTAGAACGATGGAAGGACCAATGCCTGTGTGGGTCCGGTTGGAGGAATGTGGCTGAAAACGTCGTCCGGCGGAGGCAGAGTATTCGCCGGAGGCGGCTCCATGTGGCGAGGGCCGCGAAGTTCGAGCAAAATGGGGCCAAGGTAGGCCTCCAGGCAGTGCGATGTGGTCATAAAGAGAAGCATCTAGAGCGGCTAATGCCTTATCTAAACTATCGACACGCGCAAACGTGTCATCCAAACGAGAACTTGATGAACGAGTGTCGACCACTGTTCCCCGCACCAATTTAATTTGTTACGGAGTAAAGGCAACACAACTTCACGCACACAAGTTGTTTGATGAGAGAACTGAACCAAACGTGGACAAAATATATAATGAAACGAAAACATAAATAAACTGGAACATATAAACGATGGCACTCCTCCTTGAGGTCATGGTTGCACCGTGTACAATGATCTCCAATAGTACATATTTCTAGCCTCCAGATGCTCATTATAGAGTTTACGAGAGAGTCCTATGCAAACTAAATAACTCTGCAGCAACGTTACTGCAGAGTTTCAACCAAGGTGGCGCATCACTCCTCAACCTTCCACAACGACATATACCTATCTGCTAACACGAGGAGGAAGGAGCGCATGAACCGTCTACAAGTTGAAGAGTTTTTTTTTTCAAGACAAACTCGTGTTTCGTGGTTTGCTCTTAATTGTTGATCAGTGTTGTACAGCCCTACTTCTTAGCTTCAACCTATTATTTGTAATACTGTGGTTTTTTTCCCCAGTAGTTTTTTCCCTTTCTCCTAATGTTGTACCTTTTATTTGTTGAAGAATCATGTTTTGATACATTTGGAATCTTCAACTCAAGAAAGAAACAATCCCATTTCTTCTACTTAGGTAAATAAATAATTTCATTTATCATCCAAGATGAAAGATTTCTTCCCATTTAGGTGAAGATTTTGAAGGTTTAGGGTTTAGAGTTCTGGCTCTCGTTTCACTTACCCCATCTCGAGAGTACGAGCAGTCCGACTGCAGTCGCGCATAATCCAACAACAATTCCTGCAACAAGGCCAAAAGCGTATGAAACACTAGGGAAGTTGAAGTACTTCTGAATCCTCCTTAATCCTTGGTCGATGAGGGGCGCCATTGCGGCAGCTCCGGCAACTCGAAACGGCCTCGTTACGTTGTTCCCGCCCCACATCAGAATAACTATCTACATGCAAAAAGAAGGAACTGGATGTTACAAGATTGTGTGTAGACAATAAGATGCAACATATATGTCCGTTCTTGATTGGGATCGACTCCAAGATTGGGAGTTTTTAGTGTAATTTAGTTATCAAGGATATAATCAAATTATATATCAAGATTCATGTAAAACAGATCCTTAGACAACGATTATGGCTATACTTGTTAGACTTAGACCTCATTTGCTTCATCAATAAAATATGCCACTTCAAATTTGACATTTTTGTCCAAGAAAAGCAGCAAATCATGTGCCTCTACTTTGAACTGCTTATCACATGATCCATGTCGTTAGGTTAGAGCGACTAGGTAAACACAAAACACACACACACACACACAATTAGAGTATGTTCTTTCTCAAATAGTATTACAAAAATGCCTTGCCAAATGTGAAAAAGATGCCAAGTGAAGTCCCATAAGCAGAAATCAAACATGGCTAGGAGGGCTTGAATAACTAATTGGTAGAAACTCAAGAGACATCATAAATATGTACCTATCTTAATTAAAATCACATGTAAGAGAAAGAATATATATATATATAGAGCCATTGTTATCAAAGTGGGACCACGTCAGCATAGGTCTTACCCCTAGTAGAGCTTGAAGATTAGCAGCAGGATTCTTGCCCGTGCTCTTCTCGTACCCAAGAAATGCAGCCACAAAAAAACTAGTGTATGTCACCCCATCAAATATACCGTATGCAAGAACTGCTGCAAGCCCCAATTTTGCCACTTTTCGACTCATTTCTGCTGAATTTTCCTAATCAAACACACACAAATCGTTCAAAATCCAAGCTTTGACATGGGTTTCGTCACACACGTATGTTTCTCAACTACAGAGAGAGAGAGAGAGAGAACCTTCCATTTTTGCCAGAACCCTTTGTTTTCCTGATTCTAGATAAATCATAGTACAAATTTAGAAAGAGAAAATAAATTAATTGTGTATAACAATGTCGGAACTATGAATCGACTAACATTACTGAAATCTTGATTTGGATCCAGGAAAGAATCTTCAGAAGTAGCACAAGAGCTGACTGAAATGGTGGCGGGCTCGTTGATTTGCCTTGTATTTCGAAGCAACTTATGAGTAAAAATCGAGTGTTTAATGTGGAAATATTTGGTTTCGATTGTGTTAGGGTTTGTGGGTTTGTGGAATATTGTATGTAACGCAGGTGCGGAGAGAGCAAGAGCAGCAGCAGCAGCCGCCCACATCCTTCACTGCCGTGTGTCTTTCACACACAGTGTGGGTGTCTTGATAAACAAGTGGTTGGAGTTGGCTAGTTAACATATCAAAATTTATTCAAATGATAAATATAGCTTTATTATATCATATGTTTTATAAAAAAAATCCTCAACTATAAAAATTATTTAATTAAATTTCAAATATCGATTTTGTATTAAAAATATCCTACATCTATTTTTCGACTCCCGAAATTTTAACGTAGCTCGTCGATTGTCACTGCATTTTTTTAAAATGATATGGCACAAAAAACAATGTCATTTTATGCTATAATACTAAAAAAACGACGAACTACGTCAATATTTCGGGGCCTTAAAAGTGGATGCAGAATATTTTTGATACAAAATCGATAATTTAATTAGATATTTTTATAATTCAAAATATTTTTAATAAAACAAGTACAATTTAGGGTTCAAAGTGATCTTTTTTATCAAACTGAAATTCGAATTCTACTATTTGTGATTGACATAAAAATAAAATCACTCAGAATTGAGCTTAAAGAAATCTTGTGACATTGTTATTTGGGTGTGGAATAGTTGATTCATTAATGAATTAAACGTGCAGGCTGGGTGTTTTATTTATTTATTTTTGTAGGAACAATATTCGTAAAAAATATCTTTCGCAACCAATGAAGCTACAATAGCTTAAGTTGCAAGCTTGATGCACCCAAAGATAGATTCTCTTTAACGAGAGGTATTGAGTTCAAATTTCGCCTCTGTGCGGTGTATTTTCCCACCTTATAATGGTGTAATTGTTCCGCCTACGTGCGGCTTAGTGGTTCCGGCCTCGTATAGTGTAGTGCTTTAATCGTTTAAAAAAAACAATGAAGCTACAATACACACTAAGCCCAACTTAAAAACTGATTTTAACCTGAATCCAATATTGTGGGTTCAGTTAGGTAATTCAGTTATGCAGAACAGCAGAACTACTCATTCATTTCCATCTCTTTTCAGTCAATTTTTTTCAGCAGTGATTGCTATCAAGATTCTTGCAACAATGATTTTTCCCAAAGTTGATCATAAACTGACAAGACGCATATGCAACTGAGTTAGTTCTTCACCAGCACTTTTTGTTTCATTCCACGAATTTAAGCAATTATTCGAGCACTTAAACTCGAATAATCATCGTTCGAGTTGAGGGTCTAGATAGATCAGCAGTTTCTTGGTCTGAGCTTACTGCTATTGCTAATTTCATGATATTACAAAACATGTAAGAAACCAGTAGATTATAACATGTTTCAGACAAACAGCTACATGGTTTTTCAAGAAATAAAAGAATGAATTCTTTCCTAGTAACATAGGACTAAAAATTTGAGTGTTTCTTAGAGCTTTGCTCCTCAAGCACCACTCTCCCTTCATATTCCTGTTCTCTACTAGATTTCTTGACACACGACGCGATGTTTTTTGAGTCGTTGCAACGTGTAAAGACTTGCTATTCACATCATGTTATTCTGTAACACCAAAAAAACCTGACCTTCTTTCTACTGCTTGTATTTGGCATATGATCATGCTTGATGCATCGCGTTATTGCAAAGAAACGAGTATACGCATTGAACCTAACCTTACATCAGTCCTTGCAGCACATGATCTTGAGCGTCCGAGACCAGAATCCAACAGCCACCTTCGTCTCAGCTGAATCAACGGGCTCCTTGAACTTAGCCTTCTCAGAAAGCTCCTCGAATGAGTTGACCAGATTCTGCAGCCTCGCAACGAACTCTATCAATAGAGACGTGAAAGTCGCAAGGGAGAGCGCGCTTGCGCTCTCATAAGTCCTCACTTCACGCTCGTTCAAGAGAGTCTCACCCACAATCGAGAGACGCGATGGCCACATCGACTGTTGCCTGAGCAAGTCCTCTCCGGAGCCCCACTGCGAGACGGAATTATGCATGCTCATGCTCGCTTGATAGGGCTCGTGGTTCCTTATCGTCTGTGTTGATCTCAAGTGAGCTCCATCGCCCAGCGAGTTGATCACGGCATGCCTCTCTTCGTTGTCTCTGAGATCCTGAAGCAGCTCTTGATCCACAGCTTTTTCGGGCGGTTTTGCACCATCCCAGTTCTCTGCATTCACCAAAAGATACGATTTTTGATCGATCATCATCTGCAAATCCTCTGCTGCATCGTGAATGTCTTGCAGCGGGTCGCCCGCTGATAGTTTCTCCATCTTTTCGACTTTGTCGCCCAGCAATCTCAACACCTTAGCGCCCTCCGTCCCGACCTTCTGAATCCCATCCTTGAATGCTTGTCTCAACTCGGACGATGCCTGCATACCACAAGTTTCGAGTATTTGTATTCTTCACACGATACATAAAAATATGGATTAATAATTATAAATAATGACCTAACTTTGACGCTTGATTGATTTATGACCTAACTTATTTTCAAAATAGCTTAAGTTTGCAAAATTGTTTAATTACGGCCAATATAAAAAATTCCGACATCCGACTAAGATCACCCGTGAAACATGTATCTTGAGCTGGGACATCGAAGAATGAAGCTATGACGCGAGAACGGCTACGGGAATCCGACTAGGATCACCTGTAAAAGATGTTTCTCGAGCCCGGATGTCGAAGAATGAAGCTACCACGCGAGAACACCCTTTATCTCTGCCTGCTCGTACAAATGATGAGCCGTCTCAGGAAGATCTAACCTACAATACAAAAGAGCAATCGACTGATACATTTTCGCTTAAGATTCAATCCCATCGAATCTCATATCTGAATATATCTGAGAAGCTTCAAAGAAGCATTCATTGTCAGCACAGGACACAATCAGGCATTCTTACATAGCAGAGCTCCCTTCAAACATAAAAACTCCGTTATTTTGTGATATTCATCTTAAGCAGCATCCAAGTGATGAGCATTGCAATGAATAACAACTAAAGCCTCAGCTATCAGCTGCTCGGATTCTGGCGCATTTTCCTGCACAAAATTTAGTAGCTCTATCGCTTCAGAATGCCGCTTGGATAAACTATATGAACCCAAAATTGATAGCAAAGTTTCCTGATTAACTCTATAGTTGTTCGTAACTGCAAGTCTCAACTTTTCTGCAGCAAAATCATAGCAGCCTGCTTTTGTAAGTAAAGCAGAAATCCTCTCCGAGTTCAAGCCTTGAAGTTCTTCAAGATGCTCGACAACTTTCTGAATAATTTGTTCGTCGCTCTCTCCTGCAAGTATACGGATCAGTGCTTCAGGACATAATCATCAGAAACCATATCTTGGTACAGCATCACCGGCTTCTTTGTGTTCTTCGGCCTTATATGCACATCCAGCATGACTGCGTATGCAAGCTTATCCAGCTTAATCCCAGAACACATCATACAATCAAACGTCTCCTCAGCCTGAGCTTGCTGCCCAGCTTTGGTGTAGCCACATATCAAAGCATTGTAAGTTCGTAGTGTAGGCCTTACACCTGTATCCAGCATCTCAGACATCACATCTGCAGCTTCCCCAGTCTTGTTTGCTTTCCCTAGTGAGTCGATGAGGACAGTCTACGTCACTGCATCAGAATGCTGGCCAGAGGATTGCATCTCTCTGTAAGTCTGCAAGGCGACCTCGTGCCTCCCTTGCTTCCCATACATGCTGATTATGGTATTATAAGTCATCTCATCTTTTACAAACCCCTCCATAAATTCTTGACATATCTCTTCCACCTTCACCATATTCCCTTCTCTTGCAAATGCGTATAGCACAGAGTTTTACATGACTGCATCTTCGAGTGCATCTCTTTAAAACGCCGGAATTTTTGACTCGGATCATAATTAAATGATTTTGCAAAGTCCATACTATTTCAAAAACAAAATTGAAGTTGAGGCCATAAATCAAACAAACGCTAAAGTTCAGGTCAGAAACTATAATTAACCCTAAAAATATTAGCCTAGTGACAAAATAAGGCTCTCTAGTATTTGTAGGAGAGTTCATTCGAGTCAAGATTTTCAGATAAACAAACCAAGTTCGAACATTTAAAAACTCAAAAAACCCCTCTTGATATCAATGTAGTAAGAAGGCTTGCCACAATCTAAGCTAGTCAAGTGCAGTTACTTTCTAGGATGTGTGAGACAAAGCAAAACCAAGCATGTGTGAGAATACTAACAGCAGAACAATACCTGTATTTCAGACAGTATACATCCATGCATTGCCATTACCATGAATGCACAATGTCTTAGAGCACCACTCACTCTCACATATTCGCTCCACGGATATCTATACATCTTGTAACGGCCATGAGGCGGCTCCCAAACTGCAAACCCCAACTGTGATAGACAAAAGAAGAAATCCGGGTAGAGATGAGTTTGGTTTTGAGTCAGAAATTTTAGCCTGAATGGCCATATAGAGACATACCAGCGTCTCCTCTTGGCTAGTCGACTCAACTGCAGCCCTATATCCCTTGTACAACGGATCATCCGAGGCTTGGTAGATCAGAATTTTAGAGGGAATCCTCGAGTATTCGACACACTCCAGGTACATATTCACACAGCCTATAATGGACAGATATATCAGTTTCCAAGAGTATCGTCTCCTTAGATATAAGGAAAACTAGTTTCTAAGGGCAAAGTGTTGTACCTTCGATAGAACTAGCAACACCCTTGAAATTTTTCACAACTAGTTTATGCAAATCTTCCCCGGCCCAAATGGGATACACACATACATTTACGAGCAAACAAACACCAGCCCCAACAGCAATAAGCAGCAGTCGAGAGACAGCTGTTTCAAAAAAATGTGAAGTTCCGGATACTAGCACAATACAAAATGTCAACAAGAACACACGGAAGCCATACTCGTACTGCTTCATGGCCGGATACAGCTTGAGATAACTAGCAAGAAAGCCTGAAAATCCAAGAAAAGAACGAAACCAACTTCTTATCTCACACTATCGATGTTTCGAGAAAAAACAAAATTTTGCATAGTTTCAGCCCAATTGATGATAGCAATCTGACCTGCTATGAAAATGTTGATCAAAATAACAATTTCGTGAAATTCACCAGCTTTTACGGACAACTCTGCGATGCCTAGAGCCAATGCTCCAGCAGAGAATGTTCCTAACGCACGATTAAATCCTTTGTTTAAGGTAGCCCCTACCAATCAAATTAAAACGAATTCAGACATCATTAAGGGTGTGTTAAAACACTAAATTGCTACCAAAATGCACCCTTGGAAAAGCAATTTATCGAGGAATCAAAGCTAAACTAGAGGGAATGACTCAAACATCAAGACTCACCTAACCAAGATAGAGATTTGTCACATGTCATGATTGAAAAACAAAGAATCAAACATCAAGACTCACCTAAGCTAAAATTCAAACACGAGACAAATAGTATAGCCTCAACCAATTGACTAAGACGTGATTTAACAGCAAATAATCATAAATCAAGACTCACTGACAAACTCAAAAAGCAATAACTACAATGTAACATTACAAGGCTTGTACAACAGTTTAACAATGACCAAGATAGAGATTTGTTCACATGTCAAGATTGAAAAGCAAAGAATCAAACTTCAAAAAAGAAAATTCTTGCTCAAAACTAACACACACACACACTATAACAATACTTGTATAACAATTCAACCTTAACCAAGACAGAGATTTTTAGTCCACTGATTTTAGAGCAGAGAATCAACAGTCACCGATGCCAGACACGCACAAACACATACTATCAGAATACTTGTATAACAATCCAACCAAGACAAAGATTAAATTTTGGCTAATAGAATGCAGTGATTAGAGAAGCAGAGGATTCAAACAACACTCACCAATGCTAAACTCAAAGACAACAACAACAGTGAGAATAGCCCAGATTGAATTCTGGCTAATGAAATTGGAGGGCTCTTTGAAAAAGATGAGAACCGAAACCAGAGACAAAGAAGCCCCCATTTTGGCAGCAAAAACCACTTTTCTCGGGTCGGATCTTCCCATTCCATGTAGCTTAACCACAGTTCCCTTAACATTATTCCACAATCTCGAAATCCTCTCTCCCGACACTCGGAAAATCCGGTGAAAACAGCCCTCACGGACAATGTATGGATCGCCAAATCCCACCTCTGAATTTTGCTTTCTTGAGAGCAACCTCTCCTTGCCTCGTTCCACGAAACTCTGTCTCAAAGATCCGTAATTTGCAGCCATGAATGGTGGGTACTTGGACCAAGATTCATAGGATGATCAAATCTTTTCTTCTTCTTTTTTCCGTTGAAGAAGTGGAGTTTTTCAATTGGAATGTGTGTTGATATTACTCATGTTCGATTCATTTTTTTCTTGAATTTCCTTTTTATAACAATAATAACAATTGGTGGATATCTACTATATCTAGGATCTTGATGGTGAAGGGACAGTTGCAAAGCATATGATTTACTTGACGGATATTGATTGAGTAATCTCGATTAGTGTGGTAATCATGTTTCATGTTTCATGTTTCTTGTTAGTGTAATATGTTTCGTACTGTGATGCACATAACTTTGTATGCACATATTCGACACATTCTTTTTAAGGAAAATTTGAAGATTAATAATAATATTTAGAGCAAAGTCAACTAACTTTTACGACGCAGGTTCGACGTATCTAGATTAGGATGCATATTTTGATTCCTAAAAAAGAAATAAGAATGGTTTTTTTTGAGATAATAGGTTTCTCTTCTTCATAAAAATTATATTCTATTTTCCTGATAAGCTTTAGCTTTTAGTTTTTAGTTTTTATTACTTTATTAAATGAATTATTATACTTTATTTTATTAAACTTAAACTTCATAAAAATATGGTTTGAGATTGTGAGGTGCAAATTCTCCTTCTGCCTCCAGTGGCGGATGCAAGAGGAGTAGCATAGGGCTGCCGACCTTCCCCCAACGGGCAATTTCTCTTTACCTTTGTCGGAAAATCATCATGGTCGCCCTCTCTCTTAGCCGTCGGCCCTCCAAAACAAAGATGGCTGAAAATTTTAGTTTTAACGCAGCTAATTTCGTCCCCTCCATTTTTCAATTCTGGATCCGCTAGTGTCTGCATCAAAAAGTTAAACCCTTTTCTTTTAAAGAAAAAAAAAATTCAGGGCCAATAGCACAAAAGTGAACTTACATAAAATAAAGGGTTCAAAATCAATAGCATGGTGAATGAATAAAATGACGACTGACAAGTTGCAATTAATATTACACGGCTTCAATTTGCAGGGGCTTTTGGTAGCAATGGTGAATAAGACTAGATAGATAAATCAAGATGTCCTTTAAAATAAGAATGAAGATAGTGATTAAGATAAAGATTTAATAGTGTTGTTTGATAGATAAAATAAAAAATTAAATAAAAACAAATGAAGTATTTGGTTGTTTAGCTTAAATTATAGATAAAGTGTAAAAAGATCTTTTTACCCATTTCAGATTATGAGTTTATATTTAATTTTAATTATGAAAAATTATTTAATTCATAACTTATCAAGCTTAATTATTGAATTGTGAATTAATAAGAAAATTATCTAATAAATTAAATCTTGTGAATAATGATTAATGAATTAATGAATATGTGCTCTAATTAATTTAAGCTAATTTGAGGATTAGTTAATTTAGGATAATAATTAATTTAAGCTAATTTGAGGATTAGCAAATTTGAAGATCGATTATATCCTGGTCGGCCATTTCACTTCTCCAGCGACTGCCCGACGAGAAACAAGAGGAGCAATTCGAAATAGAGAAGCAAAATCTTATCGCCATCCAAAATTCCATCCCCATCGAAAACTCAATCACAACTCAAATCCAAAAATCAAATGGAAATCCGAAACAAAAAAATTGGAGCAAAAATAGGCTCAGATTTGAAGAAAATCATCATAGCCTCAACTTCTCCGGTGACTGCCCGACGAGAAACCAAAGGAGCAAAATCTCATCTCTATTCGAAACAAAGGAGCAAAATCCCATCGCCATCCAAAACTCAATCAAATCCCACGGCCAGGGCCAGCTGCTACCACCACATACCACCACCAACGAACGAGAACAAAATCGAAACAGATCAAAACGCACAAATCAGAAACAGTGCGACGGCCACGTTGGTGCGACGTCGGCCATGAAGGAAGGCGGTTGTGGTGCACGATGGTCGCGAAACCCACCACTACCGACACGATACCCCCACTACCGCCAAAAACCTTCTAACCAACAACAATTTTGAAGGACGAGGAGAAGGGATGGGGGTGGAAGCTATTTCCGGAAACTATTGGCCACCATGAAGAAGTAGGAACAGGATGGGGCATTGGAGGCAATGAAAATGTTAACAGGATCGACATGTTAGCTACCCGAGGAGGGGATAAATAAACAGCCTCAAACTTAATTAAACAGTAAATGATATGATTTTTGAGACGGATCGAGATTATTATCTCTAGCCCTGTCTTATATACCAAACAATATTTTCACTATTATTGGACCAAGTTACGGTACCTTTATCATGCCATGTGTGGCCTACTAAAATGGCCCTCAAAGTTAATAGTGGTCCCTAGGGATGTCAATCGGGCAATCCGTTCGGGTTCGGGCCAACCCGCTCGGGTTGTCGGGCTATTTGGTGTGGGCTATGCGGATTGCAAATTTTGTCGGGTCAGAATTTTACAACCCTAACCATTTGGGTTTCGGGCTAACCCGTCGGGCCAATCGGGTTCAAAAAAAAAATTTAATTAATATATTAATTATGATAATTGTATATTTGTAACAAAGAAATACATCAATAAATTAATGTCATTTCAACTCAAAACTAATATATAGCATTTAGAGAAGTAAGAAAATACATTTTTCTTAATAGATTATCATT
>JAYDZE010555271.1:0-13137 GCA_034509125.1 Monilaria moniliformis | reverse complement strand
TACTCATACCGGCATTTACGGTACGGTATACGGTATGACAGTTTCGGTACGGTATACCGTACCGACCCACCCCTAATACCAACCTAGTTGGCTTTAATCTTGTTGGTTAAATATTCTTTAATCACATCTCTGTTGATTGAACAATTATCTTGGTCTCTAGTGTATCTGCATTTATATTCTTAGTGTTTCTCTTAGCTGGAACTTGTGTTGCGAATGAAAAGATTCATATTTTTCCATCAAACAACACATCTCCACTAGCTACAAATAAAGGTCTGCATACACACACATGAACATCATTTTGGATATGAACTTCTTACTTATTCTCTTGATGCTAAGTAAAATATGTGTGATCCCTTAGTGATATAGAACCATTTCTCATCAATATGTACAGTATTGTGCATGTTCCCAAACTTGATCATCTTGACTATGTTGTCTAATTCTAATGCTTCAAGAGAAAATATCATACGCAATATCTTGTTTGGGGCTATTAAGCCAACTTAATCAACCCTAAAAGCACCCATCTTCTTATTATGCTTTTACTTATGCCTAATCCAACTGCTTATTTTCTTATGGTGTCTCTTTTGCTATATTCAAGACTTGCGAGGAATGTGAGGTCAAAGCGCACTACCTTATGCATTATTTTTGTTAAATTGTTTCTACGTATGTGTAAATGAGAATGAATTAGGGTGAGAATTGAACTAAAATTGGACTCTATGTGAGTTATAATGTTGGCTGAAAATTTTAGGCCTTCATTCTGAACTTTTTAAGCATGTATTGTTAGACTAGCTTGGAATTCATGTTTTTTATGGTAATGGAAGATCATTAGTGCCAAGAATTGGCTTGAACTTGAATCCTTGGCTAATGTATTAAAAATGGACTAAATGCCCCTATTTTTAGCACTCTGACTTGAAATTTTTGGCAAGCTTGAAACAATTAATTTCATGTTTTGACAATTTCTAAAATTATTTTCTTAAGTCTGGAAGCTCTCTGAAATTTTTGTGATTTTAGAAGTTTGTTTGCTATACTTAAAAAATTGTTTGAAAAACTATGCCGAAATTGTCACGAAATTGATAGGCTGTTTTAAAATGGTCATGATTCCCTAACCCCATCTCTTTTTTCTTTTTCTTTTTCAAATAAACTAGATACTAAGAGGTTTCATGTGGCATAGGGCTCAACACCTGATTAGGCAGTTTATTTCTTGTACCTTAAGGATTTTTCTTAGGTGAATATCAAGGAATATGTATAGGCCAAAAATTGTTCATAATAAACAAAATGATTTATTTTTATATGTTTAATTAAGTAAATTTGATTTAGTATTAATATATATGTTTGAATTTGATATGGGAATTGAAGTAAAAGTTAACTAAGGCCTAGAAACTATAAGAGCCGAAAACTATAAGGAAAAGAGAAATGAAAGTGGTGAACTTTATATATGAAATTATTTAACCAAGTTAAACTAAAGTAATAGGTTCGTGATTATTTCAATTTACATGCTTAAATTATCTATCATATGTTACTTACGATTGGGGATGTCAATCGGCCCAACCCACACGGGTTCGAGCCGATCCTATCGGGTTGTCAGACTATTCAGTTATAGGTCATTCGGATTGTAATTTTTTTGGGTTAGAAATTCTCACTACAAGAAAAACGCTCATACACTACACTACATAGACTACGGTTTTTTTTAAAAACCGTAGTCTATTGTTATAGACTACGGTTTTTCGGACCAACCGTAGTCTATGAGCGTCTTTTTTTTCAAATAGACTACGGTTGATCGAAAACTGTAGTCTGTACTGTAGTGTATGAATATCAACCACTACGGTCTTAAAAAACCGTAGTCTATGATTCGTGTAACCGTAGTGTATGAGCGCACTTTATATATAATGGACTACATTTTTACACTACGGTTCGTTAAACCGTAGTGTATGAGCGTGTTTTCTACAAAGACTACGCTTCTACACTACGGTTTAGGATTGTCTGGTTAATCGGGCCAACCCATGAGTTTCAGGCTAAATTGTCATCCATACTTACGGTGATAAATAAATACAAGTGGGTTAGATTTAGAAATTTGAATATTTAAACCCGAAGAAGAACAAGAACTGAACACTTAAAATTAAGAAATGAGATTTACTTATTATTATGTTTATTTATGGTAATAATTAGTTGATATATGGTACTTACTTAATTTTAAAGGTGATAGGCCTTATGTACGAGCCACAGAGAAAAAGAAATATCCAAGAGTGAGAAAATTATTGACCTGAAGTGTGTTGGGCGTGCAAAGGCAGTGTACGCTCACTTTAGAGCTCAATTGCTTCTAACTAAGATAAATGTTGCTACTTATATATGTGTATGAACTTAAAATATGACCTTAGGAAGGATGGGAATACTTATCTTGTGAATTAACATGAAAGCTGATGATATGTAACTGGAAATATACATGTTTTATTTACGTGGTCCAGAAGTTGGTTTATGAAGTGTTATGTGGCTGTAAATACCTATGATATGTATGTTGGAAGTACGTATAGATGTTTGTACACAATATGGATTGGTTTTAAGTGAATATGTGTTAATAATGTGAAAGAAAAGCATGAAATATATATGAGATGAGCTGGTTCTAAATGAATATGTGATGAAAATATGTAAAAAAAAGCATGAAGTATACGTGTTTAAACTTTGTTGCTTATATGAGTTACTCGTATAGTTGGCATGCTATAGGACAACAGTACTGCACATATGTCTGATCACTAATTTTTTGGATAACCAAAGCGATGATCCCCATCATGATAAGATATGTGCCCTCACGTGGGCCATGTGTATTTATTACCTTGCGATAGGCTATATGGGAGATGTATGTACTGCCTTACAACAAGCTATTTGGGAAATGCAATGTCCTATTCTGACTAATCGATCGGTGTCATCGCGTGGGTAATTTATGTGTAATTCTCCATTTTCAAGCTATGCATATGTGTTTAGAAAATGTGTTATGTTGGATGGTATATAAATTTGTATGGAATTATGTGAGATTGTAGACGTTATATGAATTGTCCAGTGAAGTATGCAATTATATAAGCTGATTTTTAATTGTGTATGAGTTAGGCAGGATATTATTGAGCTAAAATGATTTTTTTATGGTTATTGGTGTTAAATATATGACGATAAGATATAAAATACTGATATTTGCTAGACTATGATATAAATTGGTATGAGGAAATGTTATTGAGAGAAAAATGATACTAAATGAGTTCATAAAGCTAGTAGAGAACGTATTATGTGTTACATTAGGGTCAAATGCTTATTATCAATGCTAAAACTAATATTTGAAAGTGTGTGAAATGTATATTCCATTCGTATAAGTGTTTTTTGTTGATTAAAGATAGTAAGCAGCTATATTGAATGTTGATCGTCTAGTACATTATCGTTAAATATGACTACACTACAATAAAATAGAGATAGTTTATTCATTTGATCATATATAACGTTATTTGTCGTTATAAGTTTGTAACATGTTAAAGATTGCAAGGGTTGATTTCTAAGGTGTGATTACACTAAATGGGTTTTAAATCTCACCCATGGTTACTTTTCTCTCCTGGTGCAGATTAAGGTAGCGATTCTATACTTATCAGTTAGGGTTTGTATACTAAAAAACATATTTTTGTCTACTTTGTATTAAAACATTTTTTCCTATTCTGAGCAAAAATTTAACATTGCCACATGGTTTGTTTTTTGTGGTTATGGATGCTTATTCTTAAGTATATAATAATAAATTAAGCAAACAAGTCATCCTTTTATGTTGTATACTGAATGATGGATCCATGATCACGGAAGATTTTTCAATCAATTCTTTATAGAAGAAAATCAAGTTCTCAGCCTAGATAGACGTGGACAATCTATCGTGAAAGGTTGCAATGTCGATCCAAAGTTCGCACCTATCTTGGCCAACTGATGGCACTGAGTGTGGTATAGCACTGAAATGGATTATAGTGAGATACGTACTTTTACGCTGTGCAAATGAAGTACAAGGTCTCAATGATTGTTTATTTCTTAATCTATATAAGTAACATTGAGTATACGGTGTTGATTTTACACTGCTTTGATTTATCAATAGGTGCGAGTTTTTCGTAACCCTGAGTAATTCCTAATATCTTGGGCAGTGGTAGTTAATGTCCAGCGGTGCTAGTATTGTTATTATATAGAATCGTGTCTCGAAAGACCCGAGTTGATAATATTCTCAAGAGGTGTTTGAAAAAAGGTATCTATTATACAAATCTGCGCAGTTGGAATTTATTTCAGTACAATAAATAAAATTTTGAACTGTACTACTCTTGCATAAAGAGATTAATTGATTAAAGCTAGCACCTGCTTTAATTAATTAATGGATTTTGGAAATCTTAACCACATGAATAAATTAAAAAGAAGTCATATTCGTAATGTGGATCTGAACGGGCGGTGCAATATTAATTCTTGATGTGGTGTCTTAGGGTTTTGATAACACGTGTATATAATAGTTTAACTTTATTTATAGCATGAGGAACAATATTTTGTGTTTTAAATAGGGACCTATTGTATATGTGTAGATCTTGTGATATGACACGTTTATATTTGGTATAGCACGTTAAGGATATAAGTCCAAATTTATGTGTCATATTTAAAAAATAATAATCATAGCATTAATGAATACTACATTTATCTATTGTCTTAAATCGTACCAAATCGTGACATCGCTTATTTAGTTAATAAGTTAATCTAGTAAGAGGTGTTACAAGTTGACTAATGAGATCAACAATGCTCATCTTGCCAAGAATTTATGCGAAGCTTCTGGAATTGATGACTTTAGTCAAAGTATCTGTCGGGTAATCTTTTATCAAACATATGGCAGTTCCATAATTCCACCCACTATCTTTTCCTTAATGAAATGTCTATCCACTTCAACATACTTGGTTCTGTCATATTCAACTAAATTTTGTAGGATACTTATCGCAACTATATTGTCACAGAAGATTTGACATGTCTTGTTTGAGTGAAAGCCCAACTCAACAATTCCCGCAGCCATAAGACTTGAGTAATCCAAATTTTAACACCTATAAATTCTGCTTCAGCACTTGAGAGAGCTACTACCTTCTACTTTTTACTTTTCCAAGTGACGAGGTTTTCTCGAACGACATTGAAGTATTCTACTGTAGATTTTTGGTACATTGGGTTGCCTGCCCAAACTGCATCAGTATATATGTGTACCACTCGGTGGTCGATATACTCAAATAGCATATACTTCTTTTGGCAAATGAATATTCCCCCTATTTTCCCGGAGTACTTCAATCCCAATGAAGTATTTAAGTGCACCCAAATTGTTAATCTTGAACTCTATAAATAAGGTCTTCTTCAACTACTTGATCTCCTACGATTCATCTCCTGTCATGATCATATCATCGAAGTAAATGATCAAGCAAGTGATAAGTTTGCCCCATTTCTTGGGAAACAACATATGGTCAGTGTTGCTTTGTTGATATCCATATCTTCTCATCGCTTCTATGAACCTCCCAAACCAGCCTCTTGGGGGATTGTCTGGGTCCATACTACAACTTCTTCTATCAGCATGTTTCTCTGTATCCAAACTCATTGGAAAATCCTGAGGCCCCATGTATACTTTTTTTTTCAACTCACCATGAACGAATTCATTAGTGACCTCATACTGGTACGGAGGTGAATTTTTGTTATTTGCAATTGAAGGTAAGACTCGAATAGTATTCATCTCTGCAATCGGCGAGGTCTCTAAATAATCCACGCGTGTCGGTTTGGGTGTATCCTTTCGCCACTAGTCGAACCTTCTATCTTTCACTTGAGCCAACTAGTCTCCTCTTAATTGTAAACACCCGTGAGCAGCTTATAGGTTTTTTTCTTCTGTCCGGAAACTTGCATTTATCACAAGTACTGTTTCGGGCCAGTTTATCCATTTCAGCTTTCATAGCATCCTTCCAACACTTCAACTTCTATGACTGCTCCTCGGTTTGTGGAATTTCTTTATCTTCATATAGAGTAGCTTCAAAGGCCTTCACCATTTCAGAAAGGCTCCACCTGATGGGAAAATCGTGTGATGAATTCCCTCAACCCGTGACCCTATATGCTGATGTTAAAAATTTTATCGTCATGCAATTCAGTTAAAATCCATCTGGAATGCAAATTGACAATTAATTAATTTGAAATCTTAGATCATAACATCTAAGAGTTTGAATTTTACCTTTAGTTGCAGATCTTCTGTTTGTAGACGAGAGCTTGCAACTCTCATCACTCCTCTAATATTCCACCTCGAATCTTCTAACCTATTTCCCAAATTCAAGGTTTGAATGTAGTGTGGACTATAAACTATCAAACCCTATAAGCTAGAGTGGAGAAGAAAGAGAACATAGAGAATATACATGTAGGTGTGTATTATTGTGAAATATGTATAGAATTCATTCTCCGCTCTTATTTATTGATTATGTAATAGGCTAGGGTAGACATTCATGAAAATTTGGACTAGGCCTCCCTATTGGGCTTTCACTAATCAAATTGAGTCCCAATTTAATTCAAGCTAAATAGAATATTAATTTGGACCACTATATAAATTAATATTGACTTAACTAAATCAAAATTATGAATAATCTAGGCTTCATTTTTAATTAACTTATTTTCGTGTTTAAGATACCAATATCCATTAATTAGTTTAAGCCTACTGCTAGCTTTATTATACTGGAATAAATTCCAATTAGGTTGGTTTCGCATAATAAATTTCTTTTTCTCGAACACGTTGTGAGGATATTATCAACCCGAGCTTGCCCGAGACATGATTTAGTGCAATAAAAATTCTAACACCGCTAGATATTAATTACCACAACCCAGGATACCAGGATTATTGGGTTACGAAAAACACACACCTTTTGATAAATCAAAGCAGTGATAATCAATATTGTATGCTCAATATTATATACAAAGATTAAGAAATAAATAATAACTGAGATCTCATTTTTAAGTAATCAACAAGATGACTTATCTCAACGTGAATCCATTCAGTTTTATACCACACCAGTATCATAAGTCTGCAGAAGTTGGCAAAACTTTAGAATGATACTACAATCTTTCACGATAGATCGTCCAAGTCTATCTAGGTTGTAAAACTTAGTTTTCTTCTGCAAGGCACCAACCGACTAAGAGACTCTTAGTGATGACCTAACCACCATTTAGTCTACAATACACAAGACCTAAATTTGTTTGCTCAATTATAATCACATATTATATTTGCTCATAATATAATCACAAGATTACAAAAGGCAAACCATGCAACAATGATATCTCTTCTCAAGTGGTGGAGAATAGAGTTTTTAGAGTTATTAATACATAAGCAGCTCATACAGTATGTTTTCTAGTATACAACTCCAATTTCCTACTTGTACTTGAAGCATGATTTCGAATATACTCCTATTTATCATTCTCTGGCTTATACTAAAAAAATTATGCTGACATGCATCTCATGCCCATCTATTTCACTTGATGATCCTACATGTATCATCGGCTTATGAAATAAGTGGTTAGGGTATGAGCCTAGGCAATTCTCGTCATCACAATAATTTCTATTCTTACGAATGGTTCTTCCTCTTTATGTGTTTCAATAGCTTTATAGCCCGTAGTTCTTTCGAATTTGTCATTGCACCTGAGTTATCACAGCAGATTGATACTTTTAGGCATACTCGAAACTACATGTTAGATCTACCATGAAGTTCTTGAGCTATGAATTAAACCTTGCAGCCGTGAAAACGGTTACATTCCCTTATCATGGTGGAGTCCATGAGACATTTTTGTTTCATAAACCTTGATTACATGGCTCAACTTCCTATTGTAAACACATATGTAAAGGTACATTTCTCGAGTCGTGATTAGTTTTGGAATTTTATTTTGTATAACTCACATGACATAGGTGTTCTGACTGGTAAATCTACATATACTACTTATCCTCTCAACATATTTGAGTATATTCTTTAGAAAGTCCAATGTCTCAACCAAGGTTAGACCGATATCTTGCTTTTATGCCAGTGATAAATTAAATATCAGGTACTAAGTAGATTGTAGTATGCATGAGATTTCCATGTGCAAAAGCTAGTGGAAACTTTCTCACTTATTTTATCCCATTTTGTGTCATAAGACACACTCCTTATACAAAGGGATTCCATCTCAAACCATAACTAATTTAATGGGTTTATACTAAAATTCTTAAGCACAATGACGATGTAAGATTTCAGAGACAAGCACATCCATTCCTTCTTAAGATCATCTTAAGAATATGGCTATACATCACCCTAATCCTTCATCTTAATTATTTGGATAACCATACCCTTACGTCTGATGACATAGTCTTGTTGTTGTCAATCAGTAGGATGCCATCTAGTATGGAACCAAGAATGCCACTAACTTATTATCACATTTCACATACATCAATTCTTTTGAAGAATAATTATCCTTTTATTGTATAGCTTCTTTGTAGTTCAGGGATTCTGTGCTTACAAGCTAGAAACTGAATCTAAAGATTCTTCCAGGCTTAAGAACCTTTTAAGTTGTTTTACAACCCTCCCACTACAATGATGTTTTACAACTCCCTGTGTGTGGGTGATTATTAGGATATGGCGGCGGTGCGAAGCACCAAGTCGCCATACATGCAGTATTTTCACTTGGATATACGGTGTTCTAACAATTCTAAATTGCATAAAAACTCACAAACTAGTGGATTCGTGGTTTCACACTTAGTCTAATTCTAAAGATCGAGCATTGGTGTACACAATGTCCTTACGATCCTTAGGACTATGGAAATTCCACAGTTTTGTTCCCTTAGAACACTCGTGCAAAAATAAACTTTAACATGATGTGTCAATCTAATCGTCGTCCTTCTCCAACATGAGTGTTGGTCAATTTCAAACCATGAGATTTCTCAAACTTGGCTATCGCCCAATTCACAACTAATTTATAATCTTGATGATGTATTTAAGGTACCACATTTAAAGTGCACATTTTCATCTCTTGAGTATCCGTTAAATGAAATAGGCAACTCTTAATAACTCACCATTAATCTAGCCATCTCTAAATGAGTCAATTCCTCATTTCCGCTATATCATTATGTTGGGGAACTAGATCATTTAGGTGTGATTCTCGCTTCTGATTCGATGTTTGGTCCACAATCATTAGAAATGAATGAGTTTCTAACATATCATTTGCCCTGATCCCCTTGACCTTCAAAGGTCTCTTAGCCATCTTACTTTTAAAGAAGGACTCGCAAGTTGGAGAAGGTTCTACTTGTAGATCCTATAATGGACTGTGGTACACCAACTTTTGAATCATTCTAAAGTTAGCATGATCAATCCTTAGATGCCAAAACATATGTTTCATTTATGAAATTTGGAGACTTCTCTTTTAGACTTGGTGTAACAAGTTAAATATTAAGTTTATTTTCTACATTTAGTTGTTCACAATTTATAGTGTAGAAATTGTGACTAACATGCAAAAATAGATAATCATGTTACTTTTTTTGATGACCAATGAGGTTATTAAAAGAAATAATTTATCTATTTAGAACTAAATTTGAAACCAAACTTACATTCTTTCAAAATAAGCACGTAATATAAATCTCTAAACTAATATTAGCATTTGCGCGACTTCCACTGCAACCGCTGCCACTCTTATAGCATTGCCCTAGACAATGACGCCTCTAGCTAAGTCGTCTTATTTCCAAGCAACCTGGCTTTATTAAAATAGACATAATTAATGATTATCATATCTAGTACCTACGAAAAGGTAAAACAAGTCATTGAATCATGTTTTGACTTTCTATGATTTAGGCAAATATTTATCTAGTTTTATGTCCTTTTTGACAACCATTGGAAAACTTGCCGTTTGGTTTTTACGTGATAATTATGAAAATATCCAAATTTATTTTTTTTTATTCCAAAAAATTGTTCGAGAAAAACAATTTGAGTAATTAAAGCAACAGGGGAAAAAAGAAAGCTTGTAAAAAAATTAAACATATTGTCAAATAATATGTTTGATACATATATTGCAAACAACCATAAAACAATTCATGCATCTCACAATAGTTAAGCACTAACTAAGTATGCCACTATGGTGATCAAATATAGATCAATGCTTAAACATAATTTTCTTAGTCGCTTGGCTGCCAAATTGTGCCTAAACTCATACCATAAACTTAGCACCAAGATTTTTTTTTTTCATACTCCTCGTGTGGGAGGTCGTACTCCACTAATAAAATTTTATAGATATCCAATTGAAGTTAAATCAATGTGAATTTGTAATTTATGATATATCAACTGCCACTAGGGTGGTGGGGGATCCCAATAAAATTACTTTATAACTAAACTAATTTATGGAGACCATATACCACCTCGTATTTAATTAAAATTAAATACAGTCATTACTATCGCTTAATCATTTTTCAAACATGATTTTAACATGATTATCACATAAGCATATAAGAGCAAGTAATCCACTTAAAACACGGATAAAAAATTTCAAAAATAAAAACAGATAATAAATTAAATTAAAACCCCATTTACATTTGGAAAAACATTAAGCGAAATGGGATAATTATTAAAATAAAATTGGAAATTACAGAATAATCAAATTAAAATTCAAAAAATCATAGATTCCCAAAAAAATGAATGAAATCCTAGGGCTTAAACCCTGTGAATTTAAATTTCGCCGCCGATCACGACAGACAATTGACGCGCCTCGCCGATGGCAATCAATTGGCGTTGCCAATTTTGCTGGAAACCATCCTCACCTACATCAATTAGGCTGGAAAACACCTTCTGCTTTGGCCATCATAAAACCTGATACCCTTAGCTTCCAATCCCCTGGCACAGCCGACGACTGTTCCTCCTACAACGACCGGTCGACATTCCTCGATGAGTACAGTTGATTGGCGTCGCAATTGGACGTTAAGCCGTGAATTTCACCAGATAAGTCATTTGCTTCGTGCAAATCAAGGTCGGCCACTGGAGGGGTTCCGAAGCCTGGATCACGGGCATCGAAAACCCGAAACTCTCGCCGCCTGTTGCATCTATCGTCGCCAACAATTCAGGATCAAACCTCCGCGATTTGATTTACAGTTCGAAACCTTAGACCAGCCACGACTTGTCGGCCAAATTTGTGTCAAGTGAAGCTGGATAAATTTAAGACCATGTTGTGTCAAATGACACTGGACATTCGTCGCATCGCTGAAAATTGCGCTAGAAAGGCTGCGCATCACGACTAAGGTTTTCTTGAACAATTGCCTTCCGTGACATTTTTTCCGCTGCCTAAAGCTGCCAGCAGCCACCCTACCAGTTCCATTCCAGTCACTTTGAACCAAGCTTGCCATAGGCATTGGTCTCATCGTCGATTGAGTCAGATTCACCTTGAATTTTGTGTCAAACTTTGCTTGTCTATCATCCCAAATCACATACCTTACGTTGTGATTTATGGCTAACCACCGCCATTTCTGCATCCTTGGGGTGTCAATCGGCCTGGTGCTTCACACCGCTGCCCCGCCCTAGAGGTGGTGGCTCTTTTTGACGTTCGTTTAACATTAATTCATATATGTTTTGATTTTTCTAATATTTTCTAATCAAAACCTTAGGTTTTTCTAATCAAAATATTAGGTTTTTCAAATCCGTTTTGATACAATGTAAAATCTGAAACGTTGTTGGCTAGAGCTCTGTGACAGACGCGTCGTGGCCCAACCTGACTCTCCGTTCTTCATGTTCATCGTTTGATTTCTCATCCAATTAAATTGAGTTTAAATGAATTAAAAGACAAACATCCTAATATACCACAGTCAACCCTCGTCGGTTTACAATTTTGATATCGACAAGAACAAAAGAAAAATGCACTCAATTCCATGCAAACTCAGATTAAATGTAGAAATTAAATTCATAAAAAACAAATTTAAAAAACATGCACAATTGCAGATAACATGGAAAACAAATTAAATTCTAAACATTAGAGCTTATGATCCGACTCTGATACCAATTGATGGGGAAATTATGTGAAGAATTCCCTAAACTCGGGATTCCATATGATAATGTTCAGAATTTAATTATCATGCAATTTAATTAAGTTTGTCTAGAACGCAAATTGACAATTAATTAATTTGAAATTGCAGATCATTATATCTAAGAGTTCAAAATTTATGTTTAATTGCAGATCATCTTTTTGTAGACGAAGGTTTGCAACTCTCATCACTCATCCAAGATTTCACCTTGAATCTTCTAGACTATTACCCAAATTCAAGATTTAAATGTAGTGTGGACTACAAACTATCAAACATTTAAGCTAGAGTTGAGAAGAAAAACAAAGTAGAGACAATATAAAGAATATACATGTAGGCATGTATTATTATAAAATCTCTACAAAATTAATGATTCACCCTCTTATTTATAGATTATGTAATGGGATAAGCTAGGCATCCAATGAAGTTTCGACTAGGCCTCCCTATTGAGGTTTTACTAATTAAAATTGAGCCACAATATAATTCAAGCAAATAAAATATTAATTTTGACCACTATAGAAATTAAAATTTACTTACCCACCCAAATCCAAATTACGAATAATTTGAACTATCTTTTAAATTAATTTATTATCCGTATTTAAGATACCAATATCCATTAATTAATTTAACCATATTGTTGGATTTAATTAATATGTGTATATATATATATACACATATATATATTTTACCAAGAGTTGTCTAGTCTAAGAATATTATTTGTTATACGGGAATACATCTCAAACCAGGTTTCCTATAATAAATTCATTTTCTCGAACACCACTTGGGGTCCCGAGACATGATTCAGTGTTGTTGGAAATGTGGGATACCTTTCCTATAGCCAAGGTCTTTGGCCTTTCATCTAGGTGTAACCCCCACATGTTTATGTGGTATTTTGAATGTTAAAACTTTTCAAGTACCTTCTCTTAGCCTATAAATAGGCTTAAGTTTGGAAGAGATGAACACACCATTTTCCAAAAGCATTTTCATCTCTCAAAGCAACTTGTTCTCTAGCTTGTGCATTAGTTTAGAGGTCTTTAGCTCAATTCTTGGAACTCTATCAAGTTCGTCGGTGCCTA
>JAYDZE010555260.1:0-13137 GCA_034509125.1 Monilaria moniliformis | reverse complement strand
TTTTTAATTAATTTCTTCAATTACACGTGGCGGGCTGGTAGTGGTTGGATTGCTTAATCTAACGGTTTGTAACTGGTATTAGTTATGCATGAGATATGTGTTCGGATTTGATCACTACTATATATATATATATATATATATATATATCTTATAATTTGAGGGGTTAAATTGTCGAGCTGGGTCCAAAATTGACTGGCCCGTCCGAAATGTGAGCTTCTCGAGAATTTAGATCAAATTCAATAACAAATACATTCATGAACCTTTATCTCGTCTTTCATAAATTTTCAATACGTTTAAACTATAACGATTTTTAATACGTTCTAACTATAACGGGTACTAGGCCTTTACGTTTCAACAAAAAAAGAGAACAAAAATACATAATACATTAATATTTAATTCTTTTCGAAAATATAATTAAAGAATTATAATATTATTTTGAATTAGCATAAAGCCTTAATAAAAATCTTAAGTTTTTAACGAATATAAATAATATATATCTTGATTAAAATATAAATTAGTGTTTGGATGAAAGATAAGCATCGAATTTCCGAAGTAATTCAATTATGTTTTAGTTATAGGTGTAAAGTAAACGTTATTATATCTTATAATTTTAAACATATATGTCGAGAGGATAGACTTCGCCAGCATCCTCTGACTTTTGAGAATATAAATATAAAGAATATAAAAAATCAAATGCATTTTCTTATACATTTCTTACCCGAAAAGAATTAATTTATAAACTGAAAATGTTTACCATGAATGGACACACTGAATAATAAAATACTGTTACTAATGATTGAGCTGTAATGTGTATATATATATATATAATATATATATATATACACACACACGCACATGTGGCGCGCGAGTGGAGTGGGTGTATTCAATATCAGTGGTGGTTATTGGTTGCGCGGACGCGGCCAAGAGGCAGGAGAATCACTAAAATGCTGTCCCATTTGAGATTCGGAAATATTTTATTTCTGATTTCATTATAGAAATCAGATTCAAGAATTATTGTAAGAATGCAAATATCAGTCAGCTATATATGATTCATCTCATTATATGCGATGAAGAAGAAATTCAACTACCAGTTTACTTATTCACCATATATAAGTCACTAAGGCCAACCAATAGGGTGTGTAGCTCATTTTCTTAAATCTGAGATTTATGTATTCAAAATATTAATGAGTATATATTACTAGGCACATTACAGTGACAACTTCATACTGTGGTACACGTACAAACGTACATTTTTGTACACACTAACAATGCGCATACGACAAAATCTTCTATGAAGTAGTATAACTCTGGCTTTATTATAGAGGTAATTTGATGCTTATTACAACATATAAGTAAGGAAGTAGTAATTAATTTAAGATCGACAATGTTTTAGTATTTAATATTTGCAACCACCACATTAATCTTTCTGCAATTTAGTGGTAATTTGATGCTTATAAGTTATACCAATATAATAACAAATTTAATTTCTCACTAGGACCATCTATACTAATACCTAAAAGAAGGATTGTGAGCAATATTACAGCACTGCTATATTCCCGCCAAGATTCATGAATTCTATAGAATAAAAATTGTAAGCCAATGTTAGGCATACCATAAAAACTTTTAAGCATAAATTTTACTAGTGTTACATGATATATATGATTTGAGTATGTCTACAGATGGCGTGCAAGATAAGTTATCAACAACAGCCAGTGGCGTATTTAAGTGGAGACAAGGGGGTACAACTGTACCCCCCCAAAAAAATATTAATGATATATTATTATTATTATTATTATTATTATATAATATTATATTGTTAATTATGCACCCCCTTTCTATATCCTAATTTCACATTTTCCTTACCTTTAACAAATCCAGCACTGCAGCAGCTCTTACAAAACGCAGCCCGCTTCTTTCTTTTTTTTTGCTTTTCCTTACCAAAACACATCACAACAGTCAGCCAGTCCCCGTGAGCGTGAGCAGAGGGCCGGTCCTTCCAACAAACTTTACTTCCCCTGTGAGTTGCGTTTGACTCTGTTTCATTTCTTGGTTATCGAATTGTTTGGGAACTGAATTTTGATTTATTGACTGTTAATTGAATGAGAAATTTGTCCTGTTTATTTTGATTTGACTGATTGCTTTGTGATTTCGTTTTTCTTTCTTTTATGTTCTTTATTAATTTTTGAACTAATTTGAATGCAAAAGATGAACCGGGAAAGCAGGGCAGAAGCGCTGTTCGGATTAAGAATTCGAGCAAGTCTCACGTTGTCTTCAAGGTAATTCTTTCCTGGTTTCGATAATTTTTTAATTCTATTACTGTTGTCTTTTTAAGTATTCCGAGTGATGTGGAATAACTTTCATATTTAAACACCTTTTCAATTTATTTATTTTTGTTTTTACTTGAAATTCCGCAAAGTAACCTTTACTGAGATACAAGAGCACAAGAAATTTAGTTTCTATTGAGCTTTACGCTGGTATTGTGTTATTGTTAAAATCGTGGTACAACAAATAAGATACAACTTGCATATTGCCTAGTTCTTCGGTCCATTTCCTGTTGTTGCTTCTCTCAAATTAGTTGTCGAAGACAATGTTCTAAATTGTTCATTCACATTTCATATTCACATGTGTTTTGTTGGAAATGAAAAGGATCAAAGGAGCTGTTGGCCTCTAAATTTCAATGATATGCAATATCTGTGTGTGAAATAGGGACGTAGTGATATAAAAGTGGCTTGACAGTATCTTTTCTTTCATTAGTTTCAAACTACTGCACCAAAGAGTTGTTATATGCGACCACCCGGAGGTATCCTTGCTCCTGGAGAAAGCCTAATAGCTACTGGTAACTATTCTGGTCCTTCATTACTATATAGGTGGACATCGGTAATTTCAATTGAAAATGAAAGAAGAAAAAAGCTTTCATTATGCTGTCCTTATGCAACTTGATACTTCTATCTAAGATAAATTTTCCACTGTTGTTGGTGGCAGTATTCAAGTTTATGGAGCTTCCTGAAAACAATGAAAAGAATCAGAAGCGTAAGGTTAAGTTCAAAATCATGAGTCTTAAGGTGAAAGAAGGAACAGATTATGTGCCTGAACTGGTAAGTGTTATAGTATCTGCAAATGTAATGTCATTCATGATTGTTGTGATGTACTATTAACGTGTGTGAATGAGAAGATTTGTATTTAAGGGATGGAGTTCAAAGAACTCTAGTTTACATCATGGTCTATGGTGATTGACAAACTTACAGTAAAATTGGGTGTTACAACTTGCCTGGCTAAAGATTCACTACAACAAGAATTCATGCAAACAAACAAACCATATATGCTTTTCTCATTATGCATTGAGCCATAAATCCAAATCTTTCCATCTGAGGTGGTGTAGTTTGTCCGGAAGGTGAATTTATCTAAGCACTTAGGTCAAACAGACAGAGACCATAAAATGCATAACCATCATACTCTGAAATAAAATGTAGGTTTTCATTTTTTATTTTTTATTTTTTTATGTTTTATCTAGTAGGGTTATAATGATGGGTTGTTAGCAATAAAAATGATCACCAACTGCCTAGTGCGTTAGAAAATCCCTCATTTCATATTAAGTCAACCTTCATTTGGCTCAATACTTCTGCTAGTTTTCTCAATTAATTTGCATTTAATTCAGTTTAACCTGCAGCACACAATTGGATTGATAATATCGAATCTTAGACATTTTTATGAGCAGTTTGAGATTTTTTGCAGTTTGACGAGCAAAGGGATGAAGTGATAGTTGAGCGTGTGCTGCAGGTTGTTTTCCTAGATCCAGAGCGCCCTAATCCTGTAAGTGTTAATCAACGAAAGCCTTGCTTGCAGTGTTATTTCGCAGCATCTTTTCGTTCATTGTTAGACCATGACACTATGTGTGATATAGGCACTTGAAAAGCTGAAGCGCCAATTGGCTGAGGCTGATGCTGCAATAGAAACCCGCAAGAAGCCCCCAGCAGATGCAGGTCCGAAGGTGATAGGAGAAGGTCTTGTTATAGACGAATGGGTGAGTTTTTATGTCTACATATGTTGCCCTATAACCATGAGAATAACTTTCATGTATCACAAAGCTGTGGAAACCCTTCCAACTCTTATGTTGATCTCTATCTCTCTCAGAAAGAACGAAGGGAAAAATATCTTGCTAGGCAGCAGGTTGAAGCAGTAGATTCGGTGTGATTTTTGCTGGTTGTCATTTGATTCTGATCGATGTTTTCGTCCAGTGGAACTTCTTTTGTGTTGGGTTCCTTATCAAGGATGGTGCACGGCTGGGGAAGTTCTGAATGCGTCGGTAGTGTAGAGTAAAATAATTGGCTATGTAATTGTATGTGAGATCAAATGTATGTAATAGGTTTTGTTCGTGTTTCCTTCATGTAAATATCTTCTTTGGTGTTGCAGAAATGGAATATTCATTCTAAAGCAATCAAAACATGAATTGTTATTTATACATAAAGCCGTTCAATCAGCATAAATCTTCATTAAAATCAAAATTTGTAGATATTTTGTTATTATCTAAGAAGTAAACAAACTTGTATGTTTATATATGCACTTTTTAGTAGGTTCTGTCTGTCTTATCTATTCGTTTAAAAAGACAAAAGTTCTCCACCATAATATGTCAACATTCAGAAAGAAACCAGTTTCTCAAGCAGATTCTATTTCAATTTCAATCATAACATATATAAATAATGGAAAATTTACAATTTTATTCCAACGATTTGACCATTTTTCTTACAGAAATCAAATAACCATATACTTGAAGAGGGGTTAATAGACAGGGGACGGAATAGAAGGAACGTGCATAAAAGTTAGATCAACCCAAACTTGAATAAAAAGAACTCTTCCAAAATATCATTATACATATCTTAAACTTCTTATTTGAAAGTAATAGAATGAAAATAAAATCCAAGTAATCTAACCACCATCTACACAAACAGCACCCTCATAACTTGGCCACAATCCAATCATAGATGTCTTTGCAAAACACGATACGAGCTCTCAATCGACTTGTGTGTGCACGTGGACAGTGGGATATTGCATTTCATCATATGTAGCATTTACAAGACCTTTACAGATTTCAATCTCACGTAGATCACTCAATAATCCAAAAAAGAAATCCTTAAAGCTGCTCCGGCAACTTAAAGCTCTGCGAGCCAAGAATGCGATGAGATGGAGCTTCGACAAAGACGGCAAGCCCACATTTGACAGCATTGAAGCCTTCCCAGAGAGAAAAATTGAGGGTACCCGAGAGAGTTTTCCTGGCGGAAATGTCTTTGACGGAGCAGAGCTTCTCCAGGCGTCGGACGACGTAGTCGTTAGTGAGGACGCGGCCCTTGTTGACACCGTCGGAGCAGTCGGTGACCATGCCGGAATCGTAGAGAGCAACCATCACATTCGCACCTTCGTGATCAACCTTTGATCGCAGAGCCCCTGTTAATGTTACTTGCAATGACTCTGGTGATGGCTTCTCGAAAGTCGCCTGTTTTTGTAAAGTTGCATTACATCATCAGCTTTGAAGAAGCAATCAACCGCTCCAATTTACTATCCACCCTATTAATTTTTTTTATCATTTTATCTTTTCTGTGTAATTTGCAGGCCATTATACAAAAATGAGGATCTACATTACCATAGTTAGCATGAGATGGGTCTAAAATAAAGCTAGCGTGACTAGTAGTTAGCAGGATCAAGTCATTTTAATTAGTCTAATACTAATCACCTGCCAAATTACTTGTAGTTGCACATTTACCCCATATAACTTCATAGTATTGCCTAGAATATACAGATAAAGAATTAATAAAACAATATTTAGCATAATCATATGTTGACATTAAAATGTTGAGTAGCTCATATGCGGTGCCATAGTTAGAAATTCGTTGTCAAAAAGTTGGCCAACCCAACAACCAGTTTGAAGGTGTCATTGTCCCCTACCAAAAAGATCACCAGAGACCCACCAACACAAACCAAAGGACTTATATATTAATTGTATTAGGCATTAAAATACCTATTTCTCGAATTAGGACACAATTTATATCGTTTAATTATTGTTAGGAAAAGTATTAGCTAACGCACCGAATTTCGATAACCAATATAGAATACTCTACTAATGCACTATTTACATCGTTGAAACACAAAAATTAGTGTAACATGTCTGACATATCAAGATTAGAGAAACGATTTGACCAAGATTAGTGAAACGGATCGAATACCCAGCTCGATTCAACTCCAAGATTAGTCGAATTATCGTCTGATTCATTATACTATTCAGATCTTAATATATGGGATTCTTGAGAGGTTGAAATTTTGCAATTGAGCATTGCTTTTCTTCGAGATGAGGAAGAAAAGTGTCAATTAATCCCAAATAAACTTGCATCACCTACTTCATTCATCTCGCTAGTTGACATGATCATAAAACCATCATTCTGACCTAATTAAATATATATTCGAACGTAAGAATCTGACCTGGAAGGTGGGAGAAGGGAATCTTGGTGCAGACGCAATGCAGGAGAGCATAGCCCCCTCATCATTGCCGATACACTGCGCCTGTCCCTGAACGACGATTTGTGGAGTGAACATGGTGTCAAGGTGAAGGGCCTCCACGTAGGCCTTTTGCCGCACTGTCCATTGGCTGGATCCGTAGGGGTCCTTCCATCCCATATAATCCCAGATGTCGACGTGGTACGCCATCAGTATCAACGGCGTCTCCACCGCGAAGTCGCCCCGCCCCAGCCGCGAGAACAGCAGCTCCGCCTCTGGTGAGCTCGCGCACCCCTGCGACGAGTACAGCTCCACCACCACCGGCCCGCCTCTACGCTGCTCCTCCGTCGTCAGGTCCGCCGTCACCGCCTTCTCCTTTTCGCGGTGGTGATCGGGGGAGGAGGAGGATCGCCGCCGGAAACAGCTCAAAAGACGGGGCGCCATTATGTGTAATGTCGTCCCCTAAGGAAGGAGATGTCGACTTTTTTTTTCTCTAGGGATTGGTGTTTTGGGGTTTTGGGGAAAGGGGAGGAGTAAGGTATGAAGAATGGTGCGTGGTAGAGGAAGAGAGGGCTGGAGAGAGAAAAATGGAGAATCGGAGATGGCGAGAATCGTTTAGGTTACGTGTTATATACTTAAAAAATAATAATAATAATAATAATAATAATAATAATAATAATAATAATAATAATAATAATAATAATAATAATAATAATAATTGTTAGAGCAACAACCAACAACAACGGCACCGGCCTTTTCCCGTCACACGCCGGTGAGGTGCACTCGCGTCTCTCGGCCAATGAGAGCACGAGTGTGCTTCACGCGCTAGACGCAAGAATGAACAACTTTTGAGTCATTTTTTATTTTTAATTTTTTTTATATAAAATTAGCCTTTATCTGCTTTTTTTTAATATTTTTTTAAATAGCCGTTGAACAGCTTTTAAATTATTTTTGTTTTTTTTAAATAGTCGTTGAAGGCTAATTTATTAATTAGTTTTTTTTAATTTCTTTTTTTTATAAACACTCCACTTTATTTCTAACACAACAACATCTCTATAATTCTTCTTATTTCTCTATAATTCCTTCCAGCTCTCATTTGTTTCTCTATAATTCCTTCCACCTCCCATCATGAATCAATTCGGCGACGGCAATGTGTTTGAAGATCCTTTATCGGTGAACAATCTCTTCGAATGGCTCGCAACGCCAGCGAGCTTGCGATGCATGCGTTGGAGGAAATTGAGGAGGCCAATCGCCCAAGGACGTACGTGCACCGGGAGAGAGAAGAGGCCAAGCACGTCTCGTTGCAGATTATTTCTCAGAAAATCCACGATGGGGTTCAACCGTTTTCCGTCGGCTATTCCGTATGCGCAGGTCTTTGTTCTTGCGCATAACATCGACGCTGGCAGCGCGTGAAAAATTCTTCCAACAACTATCAGACGACACCGCACGTCAAGGTCTGTCCACCCTTCTCAAATGCACATCGACCATCCGAAAATTGACGACTGGGGGATGTCTGGATCAATTTGACGAATACTTGCATGTCGCCAAAACGACGAGCCGAAAATGTTTGAAAAATATCTACAAAGGAGTTCAGAGTGCATTCGGCCCAAAATATCTGAGGAGGCCTACTGCCGAAGATTGCCTCCAACTGTTGCGTATGCACGAGGCACGGCATGGTTTCCCCGACATGCTTGGGAGCATCGACTGCATGCATTAGGAGTGGAAGAATTGCCCTACCGCATGGTGAGGTGCATACACAAGCGGCCACAAGGGTACTCATCCGACTATCATGCTCGATGATGGGGCTGACCAATGACTTTGTATATGACATGCTTTCTTTGGTGTCGCCGGCTCCAACAATAACATCAACGTACTTAACCACTCCGACGTTTTCAGCGACATCTTGAGTGGAAGGGCGTCGGCAATACAATTTGTCGCCAATGGTCATCGATACGACATGGGGTATTACCTGGCCGACGGCATCTACCCGAGATGGCCAACCTTCGTGAATAGCATCTTTTGTTCCATCGGCCCAAAACGATTTCGTTTTGCCTAGAAACAAGAGGCGGTACGAAAGGATGTGGAATGAGCATTCGACGTGCTTCAAGCGCGGCTGGCCATCATCAAATATCCCGGGCGTTCTTGGTTCAAAGACATCTTAGCTGATATCATGTACACGAGCATTATTTTGCACAATATGATCATCGAAGACGAAGGCGAGAAAGCGACTGACTGGGAAGATGAAAAAACCGTCGGCACCTCGATCGCTCATGAAGCACCAACTCAAGGTGCGCCTCAAGCATTTCGGGTATTCCAAGCTCGCCGTGAGACAATCCGCGATAAAGAAATGCACGACAAACTACAAGCGAATTTGATTGAACACATTTGGAACCGCTTCGGTCCAGCCGACGAGTGAATGAATTTTTAATTTATGTAATTTCCAGCTTTCAATAATGTAATATTAGGATCTAGATTATGCATTTTTTCTGCTTTCCATAATGTAATATTAGGAATTTAAATAATGTATTTTTCGAATTTTAAAAATATGATCTCGGATTTCGTAATATTATTAAATTTATTTTAACGAAAATCAAATTTAATTTATGAAATTGACTAATAATACGAATTATCAAAGAATTAAAAAAAAAAGATGAATGGTGCAGGGAGTAAAATTTTAAGGGAATAGTTGTTGTGGGACCCATGAATAGTGTAAGGGAAAGCTGAAGACCCGTCCGCTATTATGGATGCCATTATATACTTAATTATATATAATTTCGTAGTACTATTAGATTTATTAGACAACAATTTAATTCATATGTATCTTACTTATCTCAAACAGTATATTCCATACGGTTTGCTCGATCTAAGAGGTGAAAGCAGAACCAAACCACAAGCAAGTTTCATCGATATGTTGGATTACTTTATTGGATTATTTAGATTAGATATTTCACAATTTGGAGATTTTCACTTAATTTCTTCGTTTTTTAAGTTTATTCGGATATATCGTCTTCAAATTGAATTCACATTCCTAAAACTTAGTGCATGAATAATGTTGTCACCGGCGCCGCGCACACCATTGCGTGTTGTGCGCGCACGTGTTATCCGCAAAAAACACAGCTGCGCACAACACGTTATCAGCGTCTCTCGTCTTATCCACTCGCTCTCCTACGCCAATCGGGGCCGCGCGAGCTCCACACATGGACACCGTGCGGCTGGAATTGTTTCGACACGGTCTAAAAAAAATTATATAAAAAAAAATCACCACGCTCGAAATTAAAAAAATATTTTTTGTTAAATAAAAAATCATTTTTTTTGGTAATTTTTAACTATGTCATAGGATCATATTTATAATCACTCCCACAACATTCACTCTCACTCTCATGTATTTTCGAGGTAAAATACAAATTAATATATAAATATATATAGGAGTAAAATGTGATATCACTTAAATTTTGACGCGGGATGGCATGAAGGCTTTCATGAGTTTCATGTATACTGTCATTCTCCCCATTTACGGTGATGTGGCAAACTTTGAGCAAATGCTTATTTCCAAATTTCCCTAATTATTGGTTGATCGAAAGATTTGCTTCAATTTTGATTTGTTATTCTACTTATGTAATGTTCTTACATGTGTTATAATGCTAAACATTTGTCTGTTTTTTTGGTTGGTTTCTAGCCAATTTATTGTTGATCTGAATTGTATCATGGCAATAGATTGGAAGAGTTGGATGTAATAATATTGCTATTTGAGTTGATATCATTACGAAGAGCTAATCTATTTGTTGATGAACAATGACCGAAAATACGGAATGACCAAAAATCAATCTATTTTATTGCTCAACTAATTAAAGTGAAAAAATACTTCTTACAACATAATGTGAGAATAATTATAGAAATACTGTGATGATTGAGTAAATAACAAAATAGTTTTTTGACTTGATTAGCATGTATAATTTCACAAACTATAATTATATTGTGTTGTGTTTCATATGCGTGATTGTTGCTAATGCCCTATAACTCAGCGTAATTCTGGATCAACTCTATCGATGTGTTGGATTTTTCCGTTGGGAGTAGAGATTTTTTTATCTTAATCCTCAACTATTTAATCTATTCTATTCATTCTTTTAGAATATTTAAATCTATTCAAATTAATTCGACTGTATCAAAAACTAGTTGACATCCTTATGTAAAATCATGAATCTTTTTAGCGTAAGGTCGTCCACAACGTTATTTTTTAATCATTCATTCTGTTATACTTTTCATCAACTATTTATAGGCCCCATAGCACTTTTTATCATAACCTTTAACTAAGAGATAACACTCACATCTCTATTCCTTAACCATCACTTCCTTTACACTATTTATGGGTTTCATTTTCTAATTTTTAATTTTTAATTTTTATTTATTCTTTATTTTTTATGTTTATAATATAATTCTAATTAAAATAATTTTTTGAATTAATAAAATATATGAATTTCATTAAAGAAAATAATATTACATAATTAAAAATCCTAATAGTACATAATTTAAAATCCTACGAACACATTATTGAAAATCAAAAATTACATACTTAAAATCCTAAGATTACATAATTAAAAACAAAATTAATATTAATCATTCAGCAACATATCCAAATTCATCTGAAAATTGGTGATCAATTTCCAGTGCACCTCCAATTTGGTTAGGCGTCCCGCGTTGTATATGCCACAGAACTTGGAGATTTTAGGGCTAACTCGGTCGAAATGAGCCCGAATCTTCTTTTACATACGCATCGGGGCGCTTTCCGGTGGTTGTCGTTGTATGCAGCGACAACCCTCTCCCAGAAAACTTTGGAATTTTGTTGGTTTCGACAATGGGATCCTCGCTTGTGTCGACATACACCTCGAAGATCTGTTTTGTTTCTTCCGAGGTGTATACCGCTCGAACGCCGCGACCCGTCGGCTCGTCGAAGAGTTGAATGTCGTCCAACTGTTGTATGGAGAGCTTGTGGGTGTATGACAACTTCTTTGTTGGGTAAGTCAACGAGAAGGCAGAACCCGACATGTTTGGACCATAGCCCTCAGGAAGGAACCAATTTGACCATTGATTTTGGTCGTCGCCGGATATTTTGGTTCGCAAAAATTAGAAGAATTTGATGAAGAAGATGAAGTTAAGAGAGAAGAATGTTAGAAAAGGTGTGGAAAATGGTGAGGGAATAGGGTATTTATAGGGATGGGGATGAATAAAAAAGAATTAAAAATAAGTGCTAGCCATTAAGTGCCGTTGAGGAATATATTCCTTTAATTTTTGAATTTATTAAAAAAATAAAAATAGTGTCGCGTTGACGCCCACTTGCAGGCCTAACGAGTGGGCGCAACGCGCGCTACGATTGGCCGCGGAGGGCGGGGGGTCGCGTGGCGGGACAGCCCGCCCTCTTTTCCTCCGCCTCGCGCATCCCGTCCCATGCCCAAGCCTACAACACGTCTCCGCTATCGTCCCGTCCCACCGGGACAGGCTGCGAGACCCCGTTGTGCCTGCTCTAAGCAGCTAACTCAATCAACTGGATTAACAAAATTATTGTTATTTTATTCTGTGTTTGCGCGTCATTCCTTGCAGTGTTATATATTGCCTTACTTTTGTCGCATATTTTTCTTGTTTTACAGTTTGGCATCGGGTTTTGAAGAAAAATAATATTGAAGCAATTTTCTAAATGTGGAATAATGAGTGCCTCAATTTGAAAGTCACAAACAGAAGACCCTGTATCTTAACGGAGACACTGATAGTGTGAACATAGTACAAAACACGTATTCGTAAATATAAGTTGGGAGTGTTATAGATTTAGGAGAATTTAGAATTTGTAAGTTCAACATAGAGCTGAAAAACAATGTATTTCGACTTGTTTTTATATTAAATTTAATAAAAGAATTTATTTAAAGGTTTAAAAATAAAAAGAATCAAAACATGCACATAATTTTTTAATCCTAAAATGATAGTTTTATCATCAGAGTTGTAATCAATAATTTTCATCTTTCAAGATGATTTAATCACTAATATTCAGTGTGCTCAAGTGCCCACGGTCATGAAAAGACGAAGAAGAAAAATTAATCGGGCGGGGGTGAAGTCGGTGACATGTTGATAATTTGGAAAGCGTGGGTGAGGGAGACCACTTGTGACAGTGGAATCTTAACCAAATGCTAATGCCACGCACATTAATCATATCATCTCCACCACGCATAACTTTAATACTTTTTTTTTAAGTATTCATTTACTGAAATTTCTTTTATGAATGAAAGCTATTTTTCCAAACAAAATTGAATGTTTCCATTATATGGAGGTGTAAGTAATAATGTACTATTGATAGGGAGCTAAATTTGAATTGTCGTTGGAAGATAATGAAACAAACTTAGCCTATCAATATAATTTGTAGTTTCCCACTTCCACTATACTATTTGATTAGTATAGGGTAAGTAAGGGTATCGAACCCATGGGGAATGGTGATTTCATTGTATGTTTATTATGCCTAAGAGGGGTCGGCGATGCCACCACGCCTAAAGTCAAGGTGAAGGAAGGAAAACAGGAAATAAACTAATTAAAAGCGTGGGAAACTATTCTAAACACTCGAAACTAAACGAACTAAACAAGCTAGACTACAAGCAACAATTTAGAAACAAACTG
>JAYDZE010555249.1:0-13138 GCA_034509125.1 Monilaria moniliformis | reverse complement strand
TAATTCAGTTTGTTAATTTTGTTGATTTTAGTTTGTTTTGATAATTAGTTTCCCACTCTTCATAGTTAGTTTATTTTTTATTTTCTTCCATCACAATGACTTTAGGCGTAGCGGCATCGCCAAAACCCCTCTTAGGAGTAGTGGATACATAACGAAATTCGCATTCTTAGACGTAGTGGATACATAACGAAATTTGCTTTGCCGTTGGCATGGTGGCAAGATAACAGTCCAACGCAGGCCGAGGACACTGGACTGCGGTAAAGAATATACTCAAGTACCTGAAGATGACTAAGGAGTGTATGCTAGTTCAATAGGCATCCGAGTTGTGTCCTTTGGGTTATACCGATTCAGATTTTCAAACTGATCGAGACTCGAGGAAATCTACATCAGGCTATGTGTTCCTCTTAGGATGTGGGGCCATCACATGGAGGAGTGTAAAACAGAAATGTATCGCAGACTCCACCATGGAAGCTGAATATGTGGCTGCTTCGAAAGCTGCAAAAGAGGTTGTGTGGCTCAGAAGCTTTCTTGGGGAACTCAGAGTGTTTTCGAGTATGCCACAGAGTATCACAGTTTATTGTGATAACTCAGGAGCAGTAGCTAACTCAAAGGAACCACGGGCTCACAAGGCCAGTAAACACATAGAGAGAAAGTATCATATCATTCAGGATATAGTGCACACAGAAGACATTGAGGTGACCAAGATCGCATCAGAGGACAATCTGGCATATCCTTTCACAAAGAGCCTTCCTGGCACGACGTATTATCATCATGTGGAAGCGATGGGAGTCAGATGTATTGATCACCTAAACCTGCTTTCAGTTTAAGTGGGAGAATAGACAGTGTGTGTATACTCGAAAGCTTGTTTTGAGTATAAGTTGGAGATTGTTAGAGTATATACTGAAAAGCAAGCTTTTAGCTGTTTTGTACTTGTAAATCTTTATTTCCCAATTTATGAGAAGATTATTGTTTTGTCACATTGATTTGCTTTTCATATTATTTTTCTAATAATTCATTATGGTTAAGCAAATTAGTCTAAGTCTTTTGCATTATAGACTGAGTGGTGATCAGGTTACCACTGAAGGTTCCTCAATCGGTTTCTTGCAAAAGAAAAACTAAGTTTCACAACATACATAGACTTAGACAATCTATCGTGAAAGGTTGCAGTGTCAGTCCAAAACGTTTACTAGCTTTGGTAAACAAAAGACACTGGTGTGGTATAACACTGAAAGGATTCATGTGAGATAAGTCTTTCTTGCTGATTACTGAAAGACGAGGTCTCGGTGATATTTATTTCTTAATCTTTGCATATAAAATTGAGCATACGTTATTGATTATGCATTGCTTTAATTTATCAAAAGGTGCGAGCTTTTCGTAGCCCAAGAATCATGATATCTTGGGCAGTTGTAATTAATGACTAAAAAGTGCTAAGATTGTTATTGCACTGAATCATGTCCTGGGAGAGTCCGGGTTGATAATATCCCCAAGAGGAGTTCAATAAAATATTTTATTATACAGAAGCCCGGTCGCCATGGAATTTTTTCAAAGTATAATAAATAAAGAATTTTGAACTTGAGCACTCTTGGTAAAAGATATTAATTAATTAAAACCAGTAGCATATTTAAATTAATTAATGGATATTAGAATCTTAAACACGGAAAATAAATTAATTAAAAATGAAGCCCATATTTTCTATAATTTGGATTTAGACAGGTAAACCAATATTAATTTTTATAGTGGTACAAATTAATATTCTGTTAGGCTTGTATTAAATTGAGGCTCTATTTAATTAGTAAAGCCCAACAGGGAGGCCCGGTCGAAATTTTCTTGGATCCCTAATCTGCCCCATTATAACTCTATATATAGGAGAAATGAATGAAGATAACTCACTTTAACTCACACCTAGCTAGCAATTTCGAAAATACACTAGCACACACACTACATCTTTTTCGAATTTTGCTAGGTTTTAAACCTAGTTCTTTGTTCTCTTCTTTCTCTTTCAAGTCCTATAGGTTTGATAGGTATTGTTCTACCACAATATTGAAACCTAGGAGTATAGAACGGATTAGAAGATCTTAGATTGAAAATATTCAACTCACGTGGAGAAGGAGCAAGCCATCGTCGAATCTTTGGAGATTCAACTAAGGTAAAATTCAAAAACCAACTAGAAGCATATTTTAGGATTTAAAATTCTTTTAATGCATGCTTATTTGCATTCTAGTATAAAGTAGGATGTTTAATTGGTAAAAGAAATTTCTTATATTAACCTAGTAGATCCCGGGAAGGGAATTCTTTCAATGAAATATTTAAAACCCCAACGATATTGACCAAATTCATACATTATTTGAACATAGGAATTGACAAAACTTAGTCAGCATATTAGACGCATTTTTCTCTATTGAAACTTTCACAATTTTGATAGTACCTCTGTGAAAAATATTCCTTACAAAATGTAACTGCACATTAATGTATTTGATCTTTCATGAATAACATGAAGCTTAACCAAATGTATAACACTCTGGCTATCACAAAAAAAAACTACTATTAAATATTAGTTCTCGTAGTATTCCCCTAAACTAAATTCAGTCTTTACCTGCTTCAGTAACAACCATATACTTTGGCTTAGCTGTGGAGAGAGCCACTACTGATTACAACATTGATTTCCAAACAATGTGAACACATAACCAGATTTTGACTTTCTCCTATCTAGATTTGCAGTATAATCTGAATCCACAAAATCCAGAAGTGTTTTTTTTTTTTTTTCATTCAAACTTCATTTATATAGTGTTCCGTAATTAGTACTAGACTTTGGATACCTCATTATAACCTTCAAGGCTTCCTTATGAGCCTTTCCTAAATTGGTCATGATTCTACTAGCCACACTTATGGAGTGTGCTAAATCTGGCCTTATGTAAATCATGGAATACATGATACTCCCAATAACATTAGCATATGGTACCTAGTCGGGGGAATTACTATTCCAATGAAAGATCCCTGCGACTGCCGAGCATCTTATAGGATAATATTTAAATTTAATTAACAGATCTAATTATTCTACTACTAGAACGCATTTAGACATGCAACAGACATGTAAAACAAACCTAGGCATGCTCCTTGAGTTAAGATGGTTACTTTATTTTGTAGACTCATCTTCCTGATTAGTGATGTAGATTGCTTGCTACTCCCACCACTCCTCCACAACAATTCAGACTTGAGATCTTCTAACCTTTGTCCCTTCTATTGCTTGAGTATCGTGTTGGCAATACACTATCAAGCTGTATAGACTAGGTGGAGATTGAAAAATAACTAATGAGAGCACACTAGGGGTGGGGGACGATTTTTGTGTGTCTTGAGATGGCTTATGATTTTTGTCCTCTCCATCCCTCCATATAGGGGTTGTTGGGCCAGGTCAGGGATTCCAAGGAGGATTAGGACTGGTGGACTTAATTCTTTAAGCTGAGCCCAACTTAATTAAGTCCATTAATATTAATTCACTCCACTATAGAATTAATATTGCACTGCCCGTCCAGATCCACATTACGAATATGTTTTTTTTAATTTATTATTTCATGTGTTTAAGATTTTCAATATCTATTAATTAATTAAAGCAGTTGCTAGCTTTAATGTAATTAATCTCTTTATCCAAGAATGGTCCAGTTCAAAAATTTACTTATTATACTGGAATAAATTCCAACTGCGCAGATTTGTATAATAAATTCCTTTTTTGAACTCCTCTTGAGGATATTATCAACATGGGTTTCCCGAGATACGGTTCAATATAATAATAATAGTAGCACCACTATATAGATATTGATTACCACTGCCCAAGATATTAGGAATTACTAAGGGTTACAAAAAGCCCGCACCTATTGATATGTCAAAGCAGTGCATAATCAACATCGTATGCTCTATGTTACTTATATAAATTAAGGAATAAATAATCACCGAGACCTTGTACTTCATTTACACAATGTAGAAGTATGTATCTCACTGTAATCCATTTCTGTGCTATACCACACTCAATGTCATCAGTTGGCCAAGATAGGCGCGAACTTTGGATCGGCACCACAATCTTTCACGATAGATTGTCCATGTCTATAGGTTGGGAACTCGATTTTCTTATATAAAGAAGAAACTGGAAGATCTTCTGTGATCATGGATCCCCCATTTAGTCTACAATAAAGAAGGATGACTTGTTTGCTCAATTTATGATTATATGCTTAAGAATAAGCATCCATAATCACAAAAGGCAAACCATGTGACAATGTTAAAATTCTCCTCATAATGGGAAATAAGGTTTTTAATGTAAAATAGCTCAAAGAATGCTTTTCAATATACAAACCCAAACAATACCCTACTAATCTTTGTTTTCTCATCATCATTTTAAGGCTTTTGTGTTTCTGGTAACTTGATATGTTGAGCCAGCTAAATACTAGCAAACCATTGATTCATTCATGTTGAATTTTCTTAACACATTTTTGATGTAATCTTCTTGAATTTATCAACCTACCTGTACTTCTACTCCTATGAATATCTATTCCTACAATTCTTCTTGCTTTCCTAAGATCCTTCATGTCAAATTCAACACTTAAAAGCTAATTTAACCTTCTATACTTCAGACAATGATTTGCTAGCGATAAACATATCATCAAAGTATAACAAAAGATAGACTAACCCTGAATCTTTAGACACATCTATCATGGAGAGATATGTTGAAACTAATACTTAGCATAAACTCATCAAACCTCTTATTCCATTGCCTATGACTCTGCTTTAGGCCATACAAATACATTGGTAACAAACATACATTTTCTTCTGATGCAGAAACTTTAGATCCCTCAAGTTGAAAAATATAAGTAGAGTGATGGAGACGCACCCGAGCTGCTTAAGGACAACAAGATGGATCCCTTAATTATTCAAAGTGGGTCACTTACAAGAGTTAGAGCTAAGAAAATAAAAGAGTCCATGATGATTTTAATTACTGAAATAAAAGCCCAAGTCCGAGACCAATCTATATTAGGCCAAATGATAAATATTATTCAAGTTGATGGGCTGACTTATACTTGAAGTGTGGGCTCATTACTTATCAAGTTTTGGAAGCCCAAATTGAAGAATAAAAGATCATTTTCATTCAAAGGAGAGCAACCAAAATAAAAAGTCATTTTATGTTTTTTTTTTTGTTTTGTTTAATGAGTGACTATTGAATTTCTAGAGGCACATCAATTGTTTAGGAGTTACTTTATAGGTATCATGAGCCTATTTAAGTGTCTTAAGTAGTGTTGAATGTGTGAGGCTCTTGAGAGTCTTTTCTACCCTATAAATAGACTTGTAATCATATGTTTTGAGACATTTTAATTATAAATGAAAATTGGCATTTGCCTTGTGAGTTAAATTCTCTTAGTTGAGTTTTTCACTTGTTTTTGAACTTATGAAGACAGTTGAGCAAAGTCTTGTGGTGTTCAACAATACCAAGGTTCTTGGTTGATTATATAGCTAACGGGTTGAGGTTTTCTATGCTCTTAGGTTGCTAAGTTGAATCTCCACTAGTATCTGGCCTAGACGGCTCCACCCGGACTTCAGTACTATTATCTAATGGCACTTCTTGAACTGACCCTTTCCCAAATGACATTATTTCCTCTTTGAATACCACATTTCTGTTGAGCATGACTTTTTCTTTTCTAGCTTCAATACACCAAAGCTTGTACTATTTAACTCAATGGAGATAACCTATCATAACATATTTCAAAGCTCTTGGCTCTAGTTTGTCTTGTTTGACATGAGCATAGAGTAAACATTTAATTATTTTAAAGTTTGAATAATAAGGTACCTTTCAACTCCACCTCCTATAAAGAGTTTTGAACTTAATAGCAGAAAAATGACACATGTTGATCAAATAGGCAGCTATAGTTACAAATTCTTCCCAAAATCATGTTGGTGATGCAGACCTGAACAACATGCATCTCACTCTCCAAAGGAGAGTTCTATTCATCCTTTCAACTATACAATTCTGTTTAGGATTCTAATTTTTTTTATGCCGTTTGATGCCTTTAGTTTTAAAAAATTCTTGGAACTTTTTAGAAACAAACTCCAAGGCATTATTAGTTGTCAAGCACTTTACCTTGTAGTTTTTTTCAGTTTCCACTCCTCTGCAATACTCAACAAACTTGTCAATTGCATCTGATATATATTTAACAACATAAACTGATACTTTTCTTGAGTAATCATATCTTAAAGACATAAATATATTCCCCCTCCCATGGAAGCAGTTTTAGAAGGAACCCACAAATCTTAGTGAATATATTCAAGAGGTATTGAAGATAAAAAATTTCCTTTCGGATATGAAAATTTCTTGCTCTTTCTTAATTCACATTCATCACAGTTTTCTAATTTCATTTCATTAGGTATATTGAAGTTTCCTTGTTTCCTAAGTTCATAAAATCCTCTTTGACTTACATGTCAAAGTCTGATGTGCCACAACTTGTTTTCATTTGAGAGAGCACACTTAGTTTCACCAATAACAGTGGATGCAATTGAATGATATATGCTCTGTTTCATAAGCCCTTTCTTTATAGTTTAGAAAATTTTACAACGAGTAAATAATCATCATCAGATTTAAACTCATATCCTTTTGATTATAACAGATCAAGAGATACAACATTTCGTTTCAAATTAGGGATGTACCTCACATCAGATAATAATAAGGTTTTAAAATCATGAAGCTTTAAGCTTGATCAAGTCTATTCTTTTACTGGACAGACTTGATCACTGCCAATGATAACAGATCTAAGATATTGTGCAAATCAAAAAACCAATCCTTATTAGGACACATACTGAATGAAAAACGGGAATGGGGCTTAAACACAATAGTATTTAGGGCTTCAATTTCTTGAAACTCCTTAGTAATGTCTGCAGTGTCAGCGTTTGAAGAGCCTTTATGGCGTGTCTCTTCTTCCAATTGTAGCGATCTTTCTTGATGTGGCATAACTTCTTGCAATAGTGGTGGGTTCAAGTTTATTTCCCATCTCCTTCCTTTGATTTAGGAAATCCTGATTTCTTGGCATCATTTCCACTATTCTTGAGTTTTCCCTTAGGGAATTTGTCCTTCACCATTGAGACTTTCACTTATATGAGCGTGTTTGGATTCCAAAGATTTGCAACTCTTTTGATCTTAGCACATGTATAACTTCCTACAAATTAATGGATGATTCATTTCCATACAACATGACATCCTTCAAATGATTGTAGGATCGAGGTAGAGCATTCAATAACAAGTTTTCATGGACGATGTTTCTGTTTATGGCAATTCTTTTGATCATTGTTTGGAAAATCTAACCCAAGTGTTGCAAATTTGTGAGAAGACTAATCTTGTTATCAATTAGGAAAAATTCCATTTAATGGTTAAAGAAGGCATTATGCTTGGACATAATGTTTCTGCTGCAGGACTAGAAGTTGAACGAGCTAAAATTGTGGCTATCGAACAACATCCACCTCTATCAAGTGAAAAATCGATAAGAAGTTTCTTAGGTCATGCTGAATTTTATAGGAGGCTTATTAAAGATTTCTCCAAGATATCCAAACCTCTATGTAATTACTTGAAAATGATGTAGCCTTCAAGTTTTCCTCAGATTGTCACCACTCTTTCGAAACATTGAAAAATGCATTGGTGAGTGCGCCCGTACATATCACTCCAGATTGGTCACAACCATTTGAAATCACGTGTGATGCTAGTGAAATAGCCATAGGAGCTTTGTTTAGCAAAAAAAGAGACAAGTCGTCTAGAGTTATCTATTATTGTAGCAAGACCTTGGATTCGGCACAAGCAAACTACACTACCACTTAGAAAGAGATGCTTGTAGTAGTATATGCCTTCGACAAGTTTTGATCTTACCTCATTGGAGCCAAGATAATAGTCTACACCGACCATGCCACAATCTGCCACTTGTATGCCAAAAAAGATGCCAAGCCAATGTTGATTCAGTGGATACTACTTCTTCAAGAATTTGATGTGAAAATTCGGGATAGGAAGGGATGCGAAAATATAGTGGCTAATCATCTTTGGCGCTTGGAGAAATCGGTTGAAGGGGAAGATCCAAGAGTACCAATCAACACGATGAGCAGTTTCTATTCATCCAAGCTACTTTCCCATGGTATACAGATATTGTAAATTTTCTTGCTGCCAAGGTAATCACAACCATCTTGAATATCTAACAAAAGATGATGTTTTTCCATGATGTGAAATTCTATGTTTGGGAAGTACCATAGTTATATATAAGATATGTGGAGATAATAATACTAAAGTGTGTACCTCAACTCAACAATAATCAGAGATAATAATTTGAGAAAGTCACTCTTCCCCAAGCGGGGGAGATTTTGGAGCAAATAGAACTGCCATGAAAGTCTTGTAAATTGGGTTGTATCGACCAAGAATATACAAAGATTGTCAACTCTTCGTCATGCATTGCTTAGAGTACCGACGAACAGGTGGAATTTCAAAAAAGAAAGAAATGCCCATTACCACAATCCTTAAGGTAGAATTATATGATGTATGGGAGATATATTGCATGGGGCCTTTTCCAATTTCTCGTGGATACAAATACATTATCCTTGCTGTGGATTACTTGTCAAGATAGATGGAAGCAATTCCTACCGAAACCAGTGACTCCAAAGTAGTGGTCAAATCCATCCAAAAGAATATCTTTACTCGTTTTGGTACGCACAGTGCATTGATAAGCGATAGAGGTTCTCACTTTTGCAACAAATGGTTGGATAATGTGCTTGCTAAATATGGAGTAAAGCATCAGATCACAACAACATACCACCCTCATGCAAATGGTCAAATCGAGTTCGCCAATCATGAAATCAAACAAATGCTCGAGAAAATGGTGAATACAAATAGGAAGGATTGGTCACTTCGGTTGGACGACGCATTGTAGGCCTACCAAACTGCAAACAAGACGCCTATAGGCATGTCACCATATCAACTTGTGTTTGGTAAATCATGTCATCTACCCATTGAGTTGGAACACAAGTCTAATTTGGCTGTCAAGAAGTTAAGTTTGGATTTCTTGAAAGCGAGAGAGGAACATCATCTTCAACTCAACATGCTTGATGATTTTCGTAATGAGGCATATTAAAGTTCTTCTATGTATAAACAAAGCATGAAGGCAACCATGACAAAGATGATTGACAAACAAGAACTTCTCTCAAGAGATATTGTGCTTCTATTCAACTATTGTCTCAAGTTGTTCCAAGGAAGAATGAAATCAAAATGGTCGGTCAAGTTCATGATCAAGAAGGTATTGAGTAGTGCAGCAGTAGAGTTGTTGGCACCCAATAGAGAGATGTTCACCAATAATGGTCAAAGATTAAAGAAATTTTACAGCCTGGACCAAAAGAAAGAGGTCTCAGTTCTCACCTCTCACCAATCTGAACTAGCAAACGTCAAGCTAAAGACATTAAATCAACGCTCGTTGGGAGAAAACTAACCATAGTGGTCGAAGGAAGCCAAAAGCATAAAATACAAAGACACAAAAGGACCTAAGAAACGGACCGTGTGTGGACCGTTTCCCACGTTGGCCCTAGTGCCATTTTGAGGTATGTTTTCTTCTTTTCTTTGTCACTCTAAAAATTCACAACTTTACCAAACGTTTGCTTATGTTTTGGGGGGGGGGATGCACTTTGGTAAATTTTAGAGTTTTTTTTTAGTTTTTCCTTTGTTTTTCTTTAATATTTCTTTGTTTTTAGTGTCTTGGTTTTCTTGTTTTTAGTCCTTTTTTTAGTCTTGTGAGGTAGAATCTTTCTTCGTTTTGTGTTAATCCTATTGAAAATTTGTTTAAGGGATTTTGATTAGTTGCAAATGATGTTCTATGTTCTTAAAATTTGTTCTCTTGACTAATGGTTAATAGTTTAATCTTGAGATGCATTGTATTGAATTGTTTGTTTACCTTGATTCATGAGAGCCATCCCTAGTGAGATTTGATCCTAAATTCCTTTCATGAGTGATTTGATCAAAAACATACTGTTAATTTCTAGAACTTGCTCAAAATCTACATATTGAATGTGGAGATAGAAAATGAAGCTAGACCATTTTTTCTTAAGCCACTTTTATCCAAAAACATTTGTCCTATTACTCATATTGTCACTATTTGGCCATTTTGAGCCTAAAAGTCAATTCTTTGAATATCTTTCTCTTGTTGAAATGCTCTATTTTGTGATCAAAAAAAGATGTCTCTTATATACATTTGAGGTTGAGTATGAGGTATTACTCTATAAGATGGAGAATAATGAGGAAAGAGAACTATGAAAAGAAAGAAAGTTAGAAAGAAAGATTATCGAGAAAGAAAAATATATATTTGGGGATGAAGAAAATTGAAAAGGTGCTTAGAGAAAAAGAAGAAGATTAGACAAAGTCTATTTTTATAGAAATTTTGATTGAAATTGGTTGGTGATGATCACTTTTTGTTATATCTTGAATTTTAGTCATTTGACCTATATATTCCTTACCTTGTCCAAAAAGCCTACATTATGACCAAAATAAAGACCTTTTCAATTCTTGATTTACATTCATATGAAGTAGAGGAGAAATGAGATCTTCAGCAAGCCTATGGTAAACTTTAGATGTTATTTGATTTGAGAGTGTACACGTTTATCCTTATACACCTGAGAGATGAAATTATACACTACTTTTTTTGGTAAGGATTATGAATGCAAGGTGATATGTAAGTTAGTACGGCAATGCACTATCTCAATTGACCTATTGGTTGTTTTGTCTTGAGAAACATAAAACCTTGTTTTTTACTGAAGCAACGTATTGTCTTGGCCCCTCATGCTCATGTTTTATTTAGTGTTTTGTTTTGGTTTGTTTGGGGAACAAATGTTTAAGTTTGGGGGTTTGATACACTCGATATTTCGGTGCTTTTAGAGGTTGAATTAAAGGCATATTGTGTAGTTTTATCGTTATATGATCATGTTTTAGTTTAATTCTCTTTTAATTGGTTGTTTAAGAGACCTTTAGACATGCTTGCTCAAGTATAATCATAGATTATATTTGCTCATAATATAATCACCTGATTATATAAGGCAAACCATGTAACAATAATGTCTCTTCACTTGTGCCGGAGAATGGTAGTTCTTAGAGTTATTAATACATAGCAGCTCGTAAAGCATGCTTTCTCGTATACAACTCCAACAGTTCGTCCAAGACAGAGTGCCCACATTTTACACACCAGGAGAAGCAATCCTAACTTCCCAACCTACCGCAAGGTTTGCAGAGCCTCAGAATGCCCAATGGATGGAAAAGACAATGGAAGCTATGTAAAAACAAATGGGGAAGATAAAATTAAACTCGGAGCATTTTCACCTTTCCTATAGGCGAGATCACCTCATAAACTCAAATAAAGGTGAGGAAAACCAGCACAACATTCTACTACTAGTAGTAGAAAAGGGCATTTTTTTATGCTTTCAAAGGAGACCAGCTTGTTAGATCCCTAGAGGTATGAATCTTCAAAATCGGACTCATTCTTGTCCCTATACTTAGTAGTGTCTCTTCACGCCATCTTGCTTCTAGTTCTTTATAGCTAATCGGTCTTCTTTCTCTTGGCTGGTCCTACTTTCTTCTCTTCTCTCCTCCATCTATTCTAAATCCGTCATGGAAACAACACATACCAGAACCATCTGTCTTTCTTCCAAAATCACATAGTGAAGGAAGCCCTGATGGAATTAAGAACGTTGTTAGATCTCCTCAAAGATGGACTCGGTGTCTTCACCATTGACATATGGGACATGGTCCAGAAACCATCTGTTGCCCCCGTGAGTGTATATTCAACTATTTATTTTGACTAAACTATAATACAAGTGAAACGTGCAATCATAGCATAGATATAGCAATCAAGAGTATCGTATCCACGAAGATTAAAACATAACTCTAAGTAATATGACATCAACCAATTCATACTTTCTAGATCAAACGAATATGATTATATATTGGACTTATACAAAGAAAAAAAAAAACAAACAAGGAAAACTAAACTATTAAAATGAATTAATAAAAAAACATTCTATGAATTCGATTTCATTAACTCATCAAATTATTTAACTCTTCAATTTAACATTCAATTATCAACTCAAGTTTTGCTAGAACTATCACTTAAATAGTTTAAACCATCTCTTGAAGTATCTATATCATAGATTACAACCTAGAATCAATGCCTCAGTCAAATTACTAAATTGCAACTCCTAATAGCTCTTAAGGACTTAAGCCGTCATATTTCATCTCAAATCTCTCCATTTTATTGAATTAAGATGACAATTATTCTTCTATCATTCATTGAAACTCATCTTTCGAATTTCGCATCAACACATATAAAATCATCTACTTAATGTGTTGGGGTTTAAATTATTCCATTGAAGGAATCCCCTACCCGAGATCTAGTAGGATAATATAAGAAAATTCTTTAGCCAATTCAATTAATCCCACTTTACTGGAGTGCAGATAAAACTTGCAATATATGGAATTGAAATCCTAAAACATGTTTTCTAGTTGATTTTCGAGTATTTAATTTTAGATCTCCAAAGATCTGACGATTGCTTGCTCATTCTCCACGTGAAGATCTTTGATCTCTAACCTTGGAACTTCTAATCTGTTCCCAACTCCTAGATTTGAATATTGTGTAGACAAATCTATCAAACCTATAGGACTAGAGCAAATGAGAAAACAAAAGTTGAAACTAGGGTTTCAAGCTTGTAATTTTTGAAAATAGTGTAAATGTGTGCACTTATGTTGTGTAAGAATGAATGAATTTTCTCCTTTTCCTCTCCTATTTATAGAGTATTGATGGGCCGAATTAGGGATCCAGGGAAATTTGGACTGGGCCTCCCTATTGGGCTGTTACTAATTAATTGAGCCCTAATTTAATATAAGCCTAATAAAATATTAATTTGTACCACTAAAGAAATTAATATTGACTTACTCGTCCAAATCCAAATTACAATGAATTTTGGCTTCCTTTTAATTAATTTATTTCTCGGTTTAAGATTCTAATATCCATTAATTAATTTAAACATGTTGCTGGTTTTAATTAATTAATATCTTTTACCAAGAGTGCTCCAGTTCAAAATTCTTTATTTATTATACTTTGGA
>JAYDZE010555238.1:0-13138 GCA_034509125.1 Monilaria moniliformis | reverse complement strand
TGGTATTAGGTGGTTTAGATGTTCTACTGATGTTTGGGGCTTATACTACTGCCCGTGGCATGGCTATATCAAGGCTTATTATCCGGTTCTTTTGGTGCGGTTTGAGCTCCGCATTTGTGCTCTATGTCTACCTGTGAGTGTAATTTTTTTGGCCACTTTATTTTATTACTAATATTTGCTGCTAAAATACTAACTACAATGGTTTTCAGGAAACTGTTGGAGGAAAGGAATAGAAACACCTCAGATACATTCTATTTTAGGATTTATGTCCTAGTATTGGGTGTATATGCTGGTTTGCGTGTACTCTTTGCCCTGCTGCTCAAATTCCCCTCATGTCACGGGCTATCAGAAATGTCCGATCATCCATTTTTTCAATTTTTCAAATGGATTTATGAGGTATTAGCTCTTGTGTTTCATTTGATTGTTGAAAATGATCTTTATCTTGTTTAATAAAATCAACCTAAAAAGGAATGAACAACTATAGTAGCACCATCTTTATGCACTTGGTATCAGTGCAAAAATCAACATCTGTTTATTCACTGTCACCCTAGGTGATAAATGATCAAATTATCACCCATCCTCTTGGAGGTCTTGTCTTTGATTCACTATATGAAATCCTCTCTCTGATTTACACGCAATCTTGTACTCTTCTGATAGAGATTGAAATCTCTATGATAAATGCACAGTAATTGCAGAGATGAAATCACACAATTAACAAGGATAAACCAAGCTTCCGTTGGAAATAGCTTGAGCTCTCACCAGAGATCATTCATTCATATTGATTCGGATGATTACATTTGATTTGCAGGAATATATTTATTAGCTTGAGCCTAACCGCTCTTAACAGATTATCTGACGTGGCAGCCAGCTCATCAGTCGTCTAACTACATTCATAACAGGATCATAACAGAATAACGTTTCTTCTTCACACTTTTCTTGCTTATTATTTCTCATGCTATCAATACTCCCCCCTTAAGCTTCCTTGTCCGCAAGAAAGAGGGGAAATTGGGCCCCAATTTCATCTGCATATTCGCATGTGGCATCGGCAGGAGAGTGATCATGCCTATGGATCAGCCACTGAGCCGTAGCTCGGTTGTGGCGCTTAACCAATCTGCGTTCCAAAATTGCCTGTGGATAAGCAGCTTGGAAGTGAGATACTGGGGGTAGGTCGGGAACAGGACCTTGAGGAGGTTAACTGGGCTTGAGCTGCAAAACATGAAACACATCGTGTATTTGGCAGTAGGTGGCAAGTTAAGCTTGTAGGCAACCTCACCAATTTTATCCAGTACTTGATAAGGACCAAAGAACTTAGGTCCAAATTTTGCCGCACTGTCATTTGCCTATACGGCTGAAGCTTCAATACTACCCAATCGCCAATAGTAAAGGAGCGATCAGTGCGATGTTTGTCTGCTTGAGATTTCATTATTCAATCGCCAATACTAAAGGAGCGATCAGTGCAATGTTTGTCAGCTTGTGATTTCATCCTAGCAGCAGCATATTGTAGATTGATCTTGACTACTTTGATGTGAGCCTCGCGATCACGCAGCAATAGATCCACAACAGCCACATTAGAGTCTGCCGGAAAGTAAGGTAGATGAACTGGAGGAGAGATACCATATAGAGCTTCAAATGGTGTCATTTTGATACTTGTATGAAAGGTCGTATTGTACCAAAACTGTGCAAGAGGTAGCCATTGTGCCCAAGAATGTGGAATATCCCCAATGGCACAATGTAAGTAACTGTAAGCAACAATGGTTAACTACCTCAGCTTGGCCGTCTGAGGGTGATAGGCTAACTACCTCAGTTTGGCCGTCTGAGGGTGATAGGCTGTTGAATATTGTAGTTTCTCCTTGCATTATGTGACATTGCAAGATTTGGCCATTGGCCACTTTCACTGGTGCAGTAACCACATGAGTAAGGTCACATTAAGTTTGCTAGCCACCCTTAGACTCAAGAAATTATGTGTGCTACCGGTATCTACTAGGAGTCTAATTTTTTTCTTTCGACATTCTCCATGAATTCTCATAGTTTGAGCCCCTTCTAAACCCCACATAGCATGTAAAGAGAATTGTAGGTCACTGGTGGAACTCTCTTCTACCAATAGTTCTTCAATTGCCTCTATATCTTCTTCAATCAGATGCATAACAATTACACTTTTCTCGGGACAACGATGGTTTAGGGTATATTTTACGTCACACCAAAAGCATAATCCTTTTGTCCTCCTGTCATCCATCTCCTTATTAGTGATTCGAAGGCTTGGTTTCTGGTTGGGTAAGGTGGTAATGGAGGTGGTGATGGTAATATAGTATTTGGTTTCAGAGTAGAGTAGTGACTGTTAATTGCTTAGTGGATGTGTTCGTGGCCACTGTATATGAAGTATATGGAAGATAGGTTCTAGGTTTTTTATGCATAGCAGCCACGGTTAGTTCCTGCAGTTTGGCTAAGGCAAAGGCATCGACCAGCGACTTAGGTTTGAACATCCTCACCGGCATTTGAAGCTCATCAATCAACCCCGAGAGGAAAAAACTAAGAGCTTGGTCCTCTCTTATTCCCGTGCGTGGATACAAAGCATCAAATAAATCCATATATTCTTGTAAAGAAGATGGCTGGCGTAGATTTCGAGATTCGAGAGAGGATCCTCAAAAGCTTTAGCTCCAAAACGAGCTGCAATGGCCTGAATGTAGGCTGCCCTGTTAGCGTATAGTTAGTATACGCTGCTTCGCCTTTAAGACTCACATATCCCCTCTGCCACTGTAATGCCTTCCCTTCCAAATGCAATGCCTCCATCTTCACACATTCATTGCTATGTACCTCTGCCACCTCGAAAAAGTAGTCGGCGCGCATAACCATCCGTCAAAACCATCTCCATCAAACTTAGGAAACTCAAGATGAGTGGATTGTCCCAATCCTTTTTGATTCCTATGACATACAACTCACTATTCTTGCCCTACGGTGCCATTGATGATTCAACAGCTGCGGTGCGTGCTGTGTTTTGAAGGCTAATTGCATGTATGAGTTGTGTCAATTCTTCAAATTGTGCCTCCGATCGGATGCGCAATGCTACATGTTGCTGCTCTAATCGGAGCTCCAATCCTTTCGATCTCGTTTCGAGTTCACGGAACATTTCGCCCATCCTTCTTTCCAAATCATGCGAGCGCGTATCTTTCGCCATATCCAAGGATCGCTGAAGCTGATACCACTGATAGAGATATAGAGATTAGATTGAAATCTCTATGATAAACGCACAGTAATTGCGGAGATGAACACACACAATTAACAAGGATAAACCAAGTTTACGTTGGAATAGCTTGGGCTTTCACCAGAGATCATTCACTCATATTAATTCGGATGATTACATTTGATTTGCAGGAATATATTTATTAGCTTGAGCCTAACCGCTCTTAACAGATTATCTGACGTGGCAGCCAGCTCATCAGTCGTCTAACTACATTCATAACAGGATCATAACAGAATAACGCTTTGATTAGTTAAAGCGCTTCTTCTCTTTCTTTTATTCTTTCGTTTCTTCCTTCTTCATAACCTCTTCTTGCTCTGCTTCTTCTTCACACTTTTCTTGCTTATTATTTCTCATGCTCATATTCTAACATGGCCAAGATTTCTGTACATGTAAGAACTAGGTTGTTTGTGATGTGGCATTAAACTCCATAAGACAATTGGGTAGGCTTGCTTTACTCTACCTCTAAGTTTTGCAATTAATTTCAGGAACGCTACTTTGTTGGCCGTGGACTTGTTGAAAAGACCACTGACTATATGAGGTTTGCCCTTATCTTTCTTGAAGTTCATGATGTTCTGCTTTACTGCCTGCAATTGGTTTTCCAGTATTCATCATATGTCTTTCATATTGTTCGAAACAAAGTTTATATTTGGTTAATGAGTTTCCCCCTCGTGTTAGTCTGCTGAATTTCAGAAGTGTCACATGCTTTCCGGAAGAAACATATAGAAATCTTCACTTTATTTTGACTTGATTTTGGCAGTGAAGGTGTGATTTCTTTGGATATAGTTTGCTTTGTAAGAAAACTGGGATAGAGGTTATAATTGTCCATTTGTTTTGATGTTTTTGTTGTGTGGAATGGAATAGGAGAGCTTTGAAGATGTTGAGGAATCTTTATATGGAATATGCTAGAGATCAAAGATTAAAACAATTATGTGACTTTTGCTTTAGATTTTGGTTGCTGTATTGGCAAAATTCATTGGGTGAAATATAGTAGAGTGAAGATTAGCAATGTCTATTTCCACTCACATTGTAACTCGTCTAATAGCTTATTTTTATTTTGTGATTCTGTGGCACATATTATGTGATATACTTTTCAAAATGGTCTTGAACACCTGTTTCCTGATGGGAATCGAAAGGCACAAAAGTAAGCTGTACTGCTGATAATGTTGTCAGTCGACCTCTATGGGACAATTTATATGTTTCAAATAGGACTTGAGAATACTATCAGGATCCCGACAATGCTATTCTTCATACTTTGCACACTAATATATTGTTGATTATTTATTGGTTGTTATTTTTCCACTATGCAGCTATGTGTTTTTCTGGCTGGTGATCTTTGCCTGCAAATTTCCTTTTGCTTACTTTCTACAGGCAAGTTGTGCTACCTTCTTCTGAGAAATTTGTTATAATTTGGGGGCCATTGCTTTGCCTTGTCTAAATCAGCAAATTTTTTTGTAATGACAGATTAAGCCTCTTGTGAAGCCTACTAATATAATTGTAGATCTACCGCGGCTTCAGTATTCGTGGCACGATTTTATATCAAAAAGTATGTCTCTATTTCTTCCTTGCATCCTTTCTTGTGCTTTTGATGGTATAGAGATGTACATGGTAGCTTGCCTGATAAATTAATTTGCTTTTTCAATACTTCAATTAGAGGGGACGAGGGCATATATCCTTTGTTGATGCTTTGGTCAAATAAATAGTCTGAGATTGGAAGGGCATCTTGCTTATAGAAAACCAATGAATATTCTGACCTGGAAAGAAACTTTATTGAGATTATCAACTTAGAACACAGTGTGATACATTCTCGACTTCAGGTGCTGTTTCTATGAGATGACCCTGAGACTTCTTTTAGAGAAAATCAGATGATGATTATTTGTATTTCTCATACGCTATTAACCAAAGGACTTGGCCTTACTTGATAATTGAAGCACAGGATAATTCTTTGTTATGTCTCATACTTCCCAATATACATGCAAGAAGTACCATTATTAAGCTACTTGGTCCCCACACCATCTATTGTTTGAAACCCTGATCTAATTCATGATCTTCGTTTTATTCTCTGTTTTCGCTTGTTAGCATAATTACTTTTTCTGTAATTAAAATTTGATCTTTATAGATGTCAGCAAAGATGTTTAGCTTTTCCATGGAGTTACCATTTAGATGTTGATATAAAATTCAATAGATATGTGACCATCAATATATGTGGCTAGTGGTCAATCCCATTAATGATAACACTCTTTTATCGCTCAATATTTATTATTATAGCCATTCAGTTGTTGACATTTCATGCCCAAGAAAAAGTTGAGCTACAGATTTTTTATTTTTTATTTTTTATTTTGAGGATTTGAAATTTTTATTTTTGTAGTTCAAATTTGGAGCATAACTCTCCTTGAATCATGAAGAAATGAGAATGTAGAATTCTTTATCGAGTTACAAAGTTGTCTATAAGTTTTTTTAGTAGTACTTAATTTTACAGGAGAATGTCAAATTTTTAGGTAATTTCTTTCTAATCGTATGATCAATTGTCGCAAGAATCTGATACTTTTTTATTTGGGTTTTGTTGCAGACAATAATAATGTATTGACTATTGCTAGCTTGTGGGCACCCGTTATAGCTGTGAGTATTTACTTGCGTATATTTGTGTGTGTTTAGTCTTTTTTATGTATATAAAATTTAGAAGATAATCTATCTAGATAACATTTAAGCTGAGTACTTTGTTGTTTGTTGACTAAAATCTCTCTGGCCTTGGATTCATGAATATAGTTGAACGCGTTCATCTTGCCTCTCTTTCCCACAACTAAATTTGTTGCCTCACATCTATTGTAAAGGGGTAGGGGAGTAAGGTTCCAGAAACAAAGCTTTTTTAGAGGTTTCTGAGTCTTTTGACTCAATATTGAGATGGTTTGGGGGTTTACTAGCTCAATCTGGTTTTGTTCTTTTCGTAGCGCTTCAGGTCATGTTGCCAACAGTTCAAAAGGAAGGGTTCGTGCATAATTTAGGACGTGAGAAACAACTTTTATAATCCCTGCTTCACACCCTCTTGGCATGATGATGACGCATATATCAATGATGCCATGTCTTACTCTTGGCATGTATTAGTGAAATTCTGCACATGTTGCAAAACTAAATTAGAACACAAAACTCTAATCCAGGTTTAAATAGCTTATATACGAATGAAGTAAACACAAGGATTACATTATCAATGTATATTATATGTACTAGATAATTTTATTTAGGAACTATGTAGTAATAGTTAGTGCAACAATTTAACAATATATTAATAGTTAGTTGAGCTAATTTTATTAGTAGTTAATGAAGACAATATATTAATATATTGATATTGATATATAATAGATTTCCAACACTGTAATATATATGTAGATTTTCAACTAACACTCACTTAACAATAGAGAAGAATTTTGAAGAAATGGGGGCTCTTAAATTGATTGATTGAATACTAAAATATGGTTCTCTTCAGCAATATGCTAGGAGACTTAGACTAAATTTCTGCACACCTTAAACTAAGAACGTAACCCTATTTATAGACTCTATTAAAAGAGTCCAACTAGAACTAAAACTCTTAACAAAGTAAAGACTCCTTACTACTAACAAGACTCCTAATTAGAATAAATAACTAAACAATAATTACAGATAATTCCTACAGCTAATCTGCAGGAGACGATTTGTATCAGGCTCTAAGCTCTTGCTTGGGCAAGTGTGAGAACGGGAGCATCAGTGCTTGGGCAGGAGAACCACCTGATTGTTCTTCTTTCATTGGTTTGTTTCTTGTTGGTTCCATTTAACTGTGACATGCAGCCATCAAGAGTGAGCTATTGCTGTCTATCTTTGGTACAACCATAATGTTCATTTCTCATGGGCTCCTAATGATGTGGAAATTATATCCAACTTCAGTAGCTTTTGAGTTACTTTCAGTATCTTGATAAATGGACCCTTGCCAGAACTTGAGGCCCTAATCCCCTTCTATTAATTATTATTGAATGTTTGAAATATATATGCTAGTTACGAGTCTATAACAATGTGTTCTGTTCTAATGTTCTAGTTTGTATTCATTTGAACTGATCCTTTCTTTCCCCAACAACTATTCCATCTGCAGATTTATCTTATGGATATCCATATTTGGTATACTCTACTATCTGCAATTTATGGTGCCGTAATGGGAGCGAGGGCTCGCTTAGGGGAGGTACCAGTCCAGTTGTACCATCTGTTAAATTTTTATTTAGATACGCTCCTTCTATGCATCATAATTTGCTGGTGCTCATAAGTCTGTGTATTTGTCTTATGGGTATATTGATCAACCGGAAGATTCGATCAATTGAAATGGTTCACAAGCGATTTGAAAGTTTTCCGGGAGCTTTTGTGAAAAATCTAGTATCTCCACATATCAAAAGGTAGATATCATAAACAAGTTCTCTATCTATTGAAGTTTCAAATTGGTAAGAAACTATCCTGACTTTTTAATTATATGGTATTTTAGGATGCCGTTTGATGGTGAATCATCGCAGTCCCAGGTCAGTGCATCTGAAACTGTGACCTGTTCTCTAGAAGTTTGACTTAGATTTGGTACAACATGTTGATGTATATCCACTGTGGCCTATATGGCCTCTTTGATATTTTATTTTTACCATTGCATGTGAATCTGTTAGCTTGAACTTAAATTACAATTCTGTATGTTGTCTGCAACATGCTATTACAAGTTGAACTTTTTCCTTTGTGATCTAAAGAATTATGTACTATATTTGCCTACTTGAGCTCAAGTATGTATACTATCTCCTTGTTACTGAATCTGCAATTTAGAAAATTCCAAGGTTCTCCTAGGCTTCACTAGTTTGCTGGATTCATATATTTTAGAATGGGAGATTCCACTATTCAGTTAATTATATTGATATCTTTATGCGTTTGAGCAAGCTTTGATACTAATTGATGTTAAAGCAATCTTTGTCTGAAATTAAAGGGACCTCTCATCTTTTAACTTTAATAAAAACTTTTCTGTATATGGTTGATATGCTTTATTCACTTTAAATTGAAGGCTCTGGTTAAGGTTTATATTAAGTTGTAAGCTCACTTTGGCTCTTTCACTGTATTATGATGGAATTTGGGGGTCACATCCTCCAGGAAAAAAGTTCAGATAGGTTATGCTATGCTGCCTATTGCTCAATGTATGAGAGTATAATGCTCTCCAGCAGATTTTTTGCACTTGCTTGTATTCTTTGTTTTCCACTTAATATTTTACTGCTTTGCTGATGTATTGATGTTCTTGCCAGATTTCTTATGACCGTAACAAGACCTATGCTGCCATATTTTCTCCATTCTGGAATGAAATTATCAAAAGCTTGCGGGAAGAAGATTATATTAGTAATAGGTTCGTAGTTATGGGCTTCCATGGTCAGATTATCATACTGTATATCCTTGCTTCTGAGCATAACTCTGTTGCTGACAATGGAATATAATATATATATACATGATTGTAATCCCGATGTATACTTACAGGGAGATGGACCTACTTTCGATGCCAAGCAACACTGGAAGTCTGAAATTGGTTCAGTGGCCACTTTTTCTTCTGAGCAGTAAGGTGCTTGCCTCTTTGACTTGTTCGTCTCCCTTGCTTATTATAGTTTCTGAGTAATTTTTAAAATACTCTTCATAACTCTTAGTAGCTGCTATCTTGTCCATTTTTAGATCTTACTAGCCATTGATTTAGCTTTGGATTGCAAAGACACACAAGCTGATCTCTGGAACAGAATATGCAAAGATGAGTACATGGCGTATGCAGTTAAGGAGTGCTATTCAAGTATTGAAAAAATTATGCACTCTTTGGTTGATGGAGAAGGAAGACTTTGGTGAGGCATCTTCATAATCCCGAGAAGGATTATTTTTCGGGTTTCTCATTTCTTCAAAAAGTTAAGCTCATGATCTCATGATGTTATCCAATTTTTCGCTCTTGTTTGTCTCATTGCAGGGTTGAAAGGGTATTTCGTGAGATTAATGGCAGTATCTCTGAAGGGTCATTAGTCATTACTTTATCACTTAAAAAGCTTCCTGTTGTGCTCTCTAGATTTACAGCTTTGACTGGGCTACTGGTATTTTCTTTTCCCTGGAGTATTATTTTCATTTATTGCTATAAGTTTAGCATATGCTCTTTCTTGTTCTGGAGATCTGAATAGTTTGTTTGAGAAGCTTTCATCTGAACTGCCTGATATACTATTTACCTCCTAATTACCATGTTGCTGTCCTGAAAACTATGCATAGAGTAACTAAACTTTTGAAAATTAGTTCTAGGAACTAGGAAGATCAGTACTGTATTTCTAGGTGTAGAATGACCCTTGTAATAGTCAGTGAGAAGTTGTGTGAATTTATGATTTTCTGCCATGGTGCATCTGATAGAGTCGAAGGAAATTTTTAGGTGCGAATTTTGTAAGGAGCAGGATTAGAATTTTGTAAACACATATCTAGTTTGATGAAACGGTGAAGAAGTTCCTTTTGATTTAGCAACCTGCCAAGCCTTAAGCCGAAAAACTGCCCATAGAAAACTGCCTTCGCATGACCCTTCACCAGTTTCCTATTCATACACACTATAGCATTATGGACCAATATAAATTGGTAGCCAAATGAGGATGTGATAGAGTTGAGGTATTTCGAGAACTGCAGAATCATTGAATTCCTGAAGAAGAAAACATCTCAAGCCAAGGTTCAGAAGAAAGTCCTGCCATGAAACTCTTAACTTCTAAAATAACTTTTTAAGCCTTATTGAGAAAATAATAACTAAGAAGGCTTTGCTGCTATCTTCTTGTGCCGAGGATACCCTTCGAAGCTATGCTCAATCCACTGCTATAAATAGCCTCGATAGCCAGAACGAAAATTTGGAACTTTGCTACTTCCGTAAGCTATATCCAATCAAATGCTATCATCATCATCCAACTTGACCATTTGAGCATCACTTGCGCCATAGTCTCGCCATCTCTCTCCAACTCGCAAATCTCCAAAACTTTGGTCAGGAATGAAAGGAGCTTCAACTGCCGAAATGCCATCCTGTAAATTAGGGAGTGCAGCTGCACTGTTCAGTGTTTATTTTAGACGGCTTCAATAAGGACCCATGAAAATTCGAATGCACCCTTGATGTATGTGGTAGCTTCAAATGATATGTCACAGCACCCACCTTGGCCTCAAACTCAAAGGGGCCAAATAATGTCCTTTGCCAGTAGAGCTGAAATTTGAGATATACCTTATCCTTCACTTGAAATTTTATGTGTCAACAACGCTTGTTGGTCTCACAAATCATTTGTTTCTGAGCACGTTCAACTGAAATTGTAAGCTGGATAATTCATCATGCTCATGAAAAGATTGTGCCAACACCTGCACTTGAACCTCTACGGGTAGGAATTTGGTGAGCAAAGGTGGTGGTTGGCCTATACCACCTTGAAAGGAGTTGTGCCAGCGCCCTAGCATTGTCACAATATTCCGCCAAAGAGATCCATTTCCCCAGTTCTTAGTTCTCAGGTACCCCGGATGTGAAACATCCGAGGCAGGTCTTTGACTCTTTGGGCAATCACCAGTGTTGTTAGGGGCGCGGGGCGCATCGGGGCGATTAGATGAAAATCCGGGGCGCGGGGCGACGGGGCGCGCGCCTCATGAATCGGGGCGCCCTTGCGTAGAACTAACTGAATATGAAAAAGTGACGCAGAAGAGAGATACTTTTTTGGACAGAGAGAACAAAAATGAAGAAGAAGAAGAATTAATTGAAACAAGAAATAAAGAAGAGGGAAACGTTTTAATTGTTTTGGGAATATGAATGATAAGTTTTTTGAAAAATGATTTGAAATGTGTTGGGAAGAGGAGAGAGAAAAGAGAAGAGGTGCAGAGGAGAGAGAAAAGAAGGGCAGAGGAGAGAGGAGAGAGAAAAGAAGTGCAGAGGAGAGAGGAGATGAAAAAATGGGATCCGTATCTGACAATCTCGTTTGCAATTAAATTGGCTACCCTATATGTTGTGATTCTTGTGAACGAATGTTTGAGGCCTAAAACGTGCCAATACTTGAAGAAGTGATCCACCACTACCAAGACAGATTGACACACTGCCCGACCATGGATGCCCAGTGATAAAGTTGACAGTGGGTAATCCTGTGGGCTACTTATTTTCATATCTACTAGCCTGAAAAATAACATGCTCGGCCAGAAACCGAGTGTCCTCACACATCTTCCTAGCCAATACATCTTGTTAAGTCAAATCAACCATCACGATATCATCACCATTGCGACCTCACACTACTTATCATGGTAAGATCTCTATTCAGGCCCCCTCCTTATTAGTGATCTCAAAGTCGTAACACAAGAATTTGGCTTTCCAATTCTGCTGCTCTGGTGTGGTGAGAGACTGGAGCAAGAGTTGCTTCGGCTTGTAGGTCTGCACTGTAAAATGGTAGCCAAGTATGTAAGGCTGCTTATGTTGAATGTCAGGTCTATGATAATGCCCAGGTGCTGTTATCCGCACCGAAAACATCTTGTTAAGACAAATCGACCTTCACGGTACAATCACCTCTGTGAGCTCACGCTCTGCATCATGGCAATAATGCATTGGCTGCTCTATGCAGCCCCCCTCCTTGTTAATTATCTCAAAGTCGTAGCTCAACAACTTGTTTTTCAATTTCTGCTGCTCCGGTTTGGTGAGAGATTGGAGTAAGAGTTGCTTCAGACTGGGCGTATGGGGTTGCACCATAAAATGGTGGGCAAGCAAGGCTGCTAATGTTGAACTGCCAAAACCAAAGCCATCAGCTCCTTCTCAGCAGCCAGTTCAGTTATACAAGCACCTAAAATGGTCTCCCTTAGGTAGAATGGGAGTCTTAGATTAATTTCTCTATCCAGAAAGACGATCACGATATTTGTAAAAGGGAACTCCATTAACAATGTATGTGGTCCATGCACATACCCATTGTCATGTCCAGAATAATTCTTGCAAATATAAGTCCTCTTGCACTTCCATTCTAATTCCCACCCTCTTGAGAGGAGAGCATTCTATCCCTCCACCAGTTTCATTTTTATACACACACTCAGCCTGTGAATCAACAAATGCTAACAGATAACATACAACTACGGTTGAAGCAATAAATACAAACACAATATATTGTACAACTAATGGCTAGCAGCATATGTGCACTGTTTGTAGTTTTGTTTTTTTATTTTGATTTTTCTCCAAGGGATGATGACAAACAAGCATCTGCGGCTCGCTAACGTCTTGTATTTAGTAATATATTTGGTATGATCTATTTGTTAATGGTATTTTGCTTGTTGGTGGACTCTTTGGCTCAGGATAAAACATCATAATTTGGTTAATTTTATTGGTATTTTGCTTGTTGGTGGACTCTTTGACTCAGGATAAAACATCGTAATTTGGATGATTTTATTTGTTAAAATGTTAAGAAATATGCTCTCTCGGGATGCATGTTTGTATTTTGTTTTGTTAAATACCATAATACCTCATGTCTTTCTCTGACTACTGCAAGTAACCACCTCAAGGGCGTTGTTTTTTCCTTACACAGATTATTATTTGTCTCTTTCAGTTTCTTAGTTTTTGGTTTTGGGATTTAACTCGAAACTGCAAATGCCATCCTGTGTCATAGATTTCCAATTCCTCGCAATCTATCTAGTTTTGTTCTCTTATTGGATGCTTCAGCAATATCTTGGTATTTGATTGTTTTTCATAGCTTGATGATTTTAAACATGAAATGCTATTAAGTTGATTCATGAATATTATCTTATGTCTTTTATTTTTTGCTATTGTGGTGATATCTTTTATATTGTATAGACACGCAAACCTACGCCTGAACTTGCAAAAGGTGCAGCTAAAGCTGTGTATGATTTTTATGATGTTGTTACACATGAATTACTGTC
>JAYDZE010555227.1:0-13140 GCA_034509125.1 Monilaria moniliformis | reverse complement strand
TATATATATGTATAGGTTAAATTAATGATATAATTCTACACATATAATTATATCTGTATCATGTAATTTTTTCCTAAATCATGGGATTTAAGAAGATCCCATGATTTTCGGATTTTTCCTAAAATCGTGGGATTTTTTTGTATAATTATGCCATTTAATGATATTTGTATCAAACAATAATAATTTTTTTTTCTACAATCTAATCTGTCCAATTCGAGATCCTATAATGTATATTAGTTCTTAGTTATGTATTTAGATAATGTTCTTATTTTAACAAACTCCTATATGTATATATTATATATGGAATATGAATGGGATCAAAAACCATGAGGGTCATATATATGGCTCAGTACCCCACCTAGCTATACATTAATTTAAATAATAATATCAAGTCACACACTGACCCACGCATATATAATATTGACAAAATAAATTATTTGGTGGTCATGCTTCCTATTTTGTATTTTCACAAGAAATGACTGTGAAGAAAGGTTGATTCTCGATTTTTGGGAAACTAGAATTGTATTCACTCTATCCAATATCCATCGTCATCTGAAAATTCCTTCAAACTCATTAAAATACATTAATTGAAATAAAAACTTGTCATTTCGTATACGCATACTTAGAAATTAAAGTAAAACATGTAAATTTCCACTTCTACATATTAAATGAAACGGCAAAATAACTATTGTCGATAATTCTATCATATAGGGACATTTATTATTAAGAATTGATAATACATAATTGAGTTATTTTAATATATAAATAAATCAAATGGCAAATTTTGCAATCCTAGCTCTTTCAATATATAAATCAATTAAGTTATTTTAAATTGTAGAAATAATTAATGGCTTTAGGATACATCAAGTTTTAATTCATCTTAGTAGATCAATAATAGATACCATATATTTTATTATATATCTAAAATAATCATGAATAGCAAACTACCTTTTTTAGTTAGGGAGGAGGATTAGACCCCAAGCACTTAATTAATCTATGCTCATACACAATATCAAACTTTGTGCTTGTGACAAATATATACAAGACATTGGTCTATGGTCATGCACATTATTTAAGTTTGTGGTTGTCCACAAACATATATAGTGAATTAATAAATGCTCGTATGCAGTATTTAAGTCATATAGAATGAATTCAAAGAAGGAAAGAAGGGAGGCATGAGACATGCAACAAGAATCTATCAACCAGGGTCGTGTTTTGAACGGTTTCACACTGTCAAAATATTATATATTAATCATGAAATTATACATCAAAACCAATTGAATGATACTTATTTGATTTGATACCGGAATGGCATCTATATGCTTTCATACTTATTAATTGGAGATGATTGTAATACGTGCAAGAAAGATATTACTTGTACCAAAGTTAAATCATTGAATTCACATTTGTTATTTAATTAGTAATTAGTATATACATATATAGAATCATAATAAAATCAGAACTCATTTTTAATGCAGAACTAAGAACATATCTCAAACGCATATCTTTTGGATCTGATGGTAACAAATCGTGAAACGTGTCATAGATTTTAATATTATTTCAATTGGCGAAGGTTATTATACGTTAATTAAGCGATTTTCCTAATCCAAATTATTCGTATTTTAATTCCTTGTTTTCCTACAACAAAATGTTTATGACGTCATTCTTGTTATTTTTCTTAGTTGTCTTCTGGCCGGTCGTGTTCTGATTTACGTTACGAACAAGTTTTTGAATAGTTGTTTTTTGTTTTTAGTTTCTTGTTTTATTTTAATATTTAAATAGCTAATCATCTTCTCCGTTTGTTATTACACGTGTAAGTTATGCATAATGACAACTCATGAGACAATTAAATATATTAAAATCATCATTTATATTAATCTATATATTTTAGCTAAATTAGTTACTTCCCAAAAAAAATAGAAGGTTTCTCCCCTGCCTAATATTTCAAGGAGATTTTAATTACCTTACAAGTGCAAACAATAAGAGATTGCAATTTTAGAGAGATGTTCAAAGTTTCTAAATTTGGTGGTGTTGAATTGTATTAGTATTATAATGTTGTGTTTGTTGAAGAATCCATGGTTTGTTTATGTTAATACAATACTTTTTATGTAATATTCTATTCTTATGAATGATATTTGGGATTTATGTTTTAATTGAGTAGGAGGATGAGCATAAAATTTGCTACCCTTTGTTAAGATTAAGAGGTGAACTCTTCTTCTTCTTCTTGGTCTTTTGCTATTTTTTGAATGTGATAAACAATTTCAGTTTCGCATGGGCCTTGACAATAAGATGACTGGTAGTATGATTTTGATGAAAATCTTGTGAACAATTAATTTCAACTTTTGATGGGCCTCAAGAATAAGACGGCTCGTATATTTGGTCCAATAATAAACCTTTTTTTGTTTCCTTAAGGAGCTTAATTGGTATTCTAGTAGAAAATGACTACCCGACTAGGAAAGCTCAAGAATTATTTCCACTGCGAAGCACTATAATAATATTGACATTTATATACAGGCAAAATCAATTGGGTCAGGTGATTCGGTTATGGGCTACGTCTATCACCATTGCCAATCGTGACCCTCCTACACGACAAAATATTTGGAAAAAAAAAATTAGATGAAAATGTTATGTGAGTGAGAGAGGAGAGATGAAAGAGATAAAAAGTAATTAAAAATATTTTATTAGATTGAACTGAGATTATTGATGGAAATAGAAATTATATTAAGTTAGGGGTTGTGTACATAGATGAGAGATAAATGAATGTTTTATTAAAAAGTTAAAATATATTAGATTGGATGAAAGTGACGAAAATGGAAATAGCCCATATGGTCTTTTATGTAAATAAAATTTATTCTAAAATATAGAAATGGTGCGATTTAAACAGAAAAACGGTCTAAAAGTTTTAAGCTAAACAAAATCACAATACATCAAGACATAGAGATGAATTACAAATCAATCTCCATAGTATAGCAAGAAATGCTAGGAATTGAATTCCAAACCCAAAGTCAAAATCTTGCTTTAATTATCTCCACCATCACTTTCTCTACTAAATTCTTATAACACCACCTTATTTATATGATTCCTGAAATTCTAAGCAACACAAATTCACAAAGCCTTTCTGAACTTTGAAATTCTTTCCTTTCGTACAAACCCCATATGTTATTCAAGTGATTACTGGACGAACATGACCAGTTACAGCAACTAAAAAACAAATGCTCCACATTTTCACATTCAAACAAGCAAAAACGACACTTGTCATCATCAGGTTGGCGTAGCGCGTCTCTTTTCGAGAGATTATGACGAGTCAAAATCTTATCCAAAAGAAATTTCCAAGAAAATGCAGTTGTTTTGCTTGCGGCTGCTTTACGCCAAATGTTTTTTCACAGTTACAGGGGCCATGCTTCCTGGATTTGCTTTCCTTTCTATCTCTCCTTATATGCGAGGTTGATGACTAAATTTCATTTTTATTCGCCATTCACTTGCAACTGTCTTCTTTACTCTGAACTAGATCACCACTCGCACGATGCGCGGTAGACAATATTTATTGTAATCGAATAAGTACATAATCATGTATTAGTAATAATGATGAATTTTAGTATTGTCATATAGCATTTGAATTGATTTATATTGCCCGAAAGAAAGTCACATCTATTTGTATGTCATTTTCAGCAAAAATGATTATATCATGTTATATATAGCCGATTGCCACAAGCATGATATGTACTCCTAATTTAAGTTGGTTGATTTTGTGCACAACTATGGGTATTTTAAGATTTATATGGCAGTTGAAAGTTTTGGAATTAAGACTAAATTAAATTTAGTTGAGCAATTCTATAATTTTACAAATTGAAGTGTAATTCAACACATTTTATTGATTAATCCAGCTTTAAAAGTGAGCTCGAAATTGAAACAATAAGTGTCAACAGTGTCTATATATTTACAATCATAGTATAGTTTTCAAGTGTAGTTTAAATTGCATAGCAACTATAAATGTTTATTGTGTATTGGATAAAAGATTGTTTACTTTAATTTAATTATTGTTTTAGTTACACAAGACAACCTATCACTACTCAGTTCAAAATTGACTAATAATTCTCTACCATATGGCATTAGATTTTTTTTTTTAAATGAACTCCTAATTCAACTATTTGTCAAATGATTATTCTCACTATAGATAATTGATTCTTGTCGTTTAGCATTTATAAGTGTTACATTCAAGTTATATTTTAATAATATATATATATATATATAGAGAGAGAGATATATAATTATCAACATTAAAATAATTCATTTTAAACTCTAAAATTATGTTCCGCTAGTAATTAGTTCATTTAATTTTCCACACCAACTGTTTGATATAACGACCAAGAGACAATGAACCTGTGGGATTCACCAGTTGGAATGCGAAGCAATGATGAGTATTAGCATAAACCAAGTCCAGCTTCATGTAATGTCTGAGTGAAATCATGTTTTTTTATGTTTATTTATCCACTTTGTAGTGGAAACACAAATAAATGGACCTATCCGCTAGTAATTAGTTCATTAAAATCTGCACGCCAAGTATCTGATAGACTATCAAACATAAATTACCTGTACGAAAAGTCATTTGTAATGTAAATTGAAATATGCTTTCTTCAGCTCATCACTACAGTTGTCTCCATTCAGTCAATTGTTCATTCATATTCGTTAATTTTCATAGTTATCAAATCTATCAAAAAAATATTTAAAAAATGGAACTAAAAATATATATATTAAGTGATAATAACATGCTCTTTAGACTGTGTTACTCTTTAGACATGCTCGAAGCTACATGTTTGATCCATTAGAAAGTTCTTGAGCTAAGTGTTATTTTATGTTACCTTGAAAATGGTTACATTCACTAACATGGTGGAATATGTGATTCTAAAACGCTTCTAATTCACATTCCTCCATTAGACAACTCAACTTTCTAAGGTAAATACATACTTAGAGATATATTTCTAGAGTCGTAATTAGCTTTAGAATTTTAGTTTGTATAATTCACATGGCATAGATTTCCATGTGCACTAGCAACTGTAAACTTTCTCACTAATTTATTCTTATTTTGTGTCGTAAGACAAATACCTTAGACAAAGTGATTCCATCTTGAAAGGTGAATACCATTTCATGGAATCTGTTATACTAAAATCCTTAACTACAGTGACGATGTAAGATTTAAAATACAAGCACAACCATTCATTCTTAAAATTATCATAAGAATATGTCTATACATCTCCCTAATCTTCACCTTAGTTATTTTGGATAACCATACCCTTACGGCTGATGACATTTTTTTGTCGTTGTCAATCAATGAGATGTCATCAACGTATGACACCAATAATACCCCTAATTTCTTATCATATTTCACAACTTTCATCAGAGCACTATTCAAATCCATATAATTTGACCACCTGATGAAAACCAAAGGTTTTATAATCTTGAAGCTTCCTCAAGTCTATTAATGGACTTCTTTAAACTTTAGATAATTTATCCATTTGCTTTAACTAGAAATCCTTTAGGTAGTTCTATGTAAACGGTCTCCTCAAAACTTTTTCTTAAAAAAATTGTCTTGACGTCTATTTGCAACACACTTCCTAATTTATATAAATGCTATCAACAAGAAAATACGGACCAGCTGAAGCATAGACGTAAGCGAAAAATAATCTCACCATTATTGATGTACTATTTCGCTGCTAGTCTTGCCCTGAAGACAACAGTCTTCTTGTTAGATCCTCTTTTACTCTTGTAGCTCATTTACTCACACTGGTTAGACAACATTAGGTATGAGTAAGATTTTCTTTTTAGCATTGATTGTAGTTAAGATATAATCGATTCTGTGTAAAAATGATTATCCCTTTATTGTATAACTTCTTTGTAGTTCAAAGGTTATGTTATTCCAAGTTAGAAACTGAATCTTAAGATTTTTCTAGTTCAAGAACCTTTAAGTTTTATGACAACCCTCCCACTACATTAGAACCTACTATACACGATTTCTTTGCAGTTTAGGAAATCGGTTCTTCCAAGCTAGGAAGTCGGTATACTAACATGTTTTAGTTGCTTAAAAACTCTCAAAATAATGGAATCATGGTTTCTCAATTAGTCATATTCTAAAATCGAGCATTCGTGTAAGCAATGTTCTTATGATTATTAGGATTGTTGAAATTTCACACTTTCGCTCTTTTAGAATACTCATACAAAAATATATTTTAAAATAAGGTGTCAATCTAATCGTCGTCCTTTTCCAACACGAGTGTTGGTTAATTCCAAATCATGAGATGTCTTAATACTTGTTGTTTATACTGCTAGGTGAATGTATACTGCTTAGTTAACAATCATATATTGATTCAGAATCCATGCCACGCAGGATAGATAAATATTTTGTAGTATATTTGTGTCGAAATTACCCTTATGCTGAATGGATTACACTGCGTTACTGATTTCATTTTTCATTAAATCTCGGCCGTGTAATTTCAGATTAAACGGACCAGATTTGTTCTTAGTTCTAATATAAGGGATCACTCCACACTAGTGCGACCATATATATATATATATATTTCATGCGCCAAATAGAAAGTTAACAAAGTAGAATTTAAAAACAGCTAGTTTCATGCATCAAAGTAGAGAAGGTTAAAATTCATTGCTGACAATAGTCGGAAATTTGAGTTTCCGAAATTCAAACACAAATAAACATATATTATCAAGTGTTTACTCATAAAATGACCCATCGCCTCGATCGATTTCCAAAAATTTTAGCTAACAAAATGAAAATGCGATGCAATCCAGAAAAGATTGCCTTCGCCGATTGATGTTGGACAATTGAAAGTATGCCTGAGAGGTAGACTAAACCCATTTGAGTGTGTTGTTCTGGTGGATTCATGAGAAAATGTTGACTTCATCGAATGTAGCCTCATTAAAATAAATGACATAGCAGCATATACGCCAATCCTGAAACAATCAAAGATTTTAACCACTAGTTTTATACCCCACTACGTGAAATAAATTTGTGATACGTACTAATACCACCATGGAGCTAGGCAGAAGAAGACTGGGGCATACATAGTTGATGCCGTTGTAGCATCTTCTTCAAAGGAGTTTGCCCATTGGACCAGGACCTATGTTGCGGCATGGTTTCCTCTTTTCACCATTCTTCGATTAAGGATCTTACATGGAGTAATTTTTGAGGTTACAGTTGTCATGTATAGAGTGCCCATAGGTAAGTGATTAGATATAGGTAAGTGATTAGATACCAACTTGTGTTTGAGTTAAGATACATGAAAAAAAGGATGAATTTTTTAGGAGGAGGAAAGTTGTATTTTGTATGAAACCGAGCCGACCTTATCAATGATTTTAAACGATCCAAAATAATGTAGACCCAACTTCTGCAATTGATGATCTCGAAAGGATTGTTGTCGATATGGCTGGAGTTTGAGATAAACCAAATCTCCTATTTGGAATACCCTTTCTGATCAGTGTCGGTTGTGTTGTTGTTGTTTCATTCAGCACTTTTAACATCTCCTCTCTAGCTACAAGACTTTCATCGATCGAGTGAACAGAAAAGTCTCCCTTAAAATAAGGAATGTGTAAGGGATGAGGATATCCATATAGAGCTTCAAATAGTGTAGTGTCAATAGCTGAATAGTAGCAAGTATTATGATAGATGAATTTGACAGTGAATCTCATTTACCAACAGTAAGAGTCGGCCCATCCTAATTGACAACTCTATGTGTGACTACAGTGTGTTGCAATTATTTGTTTGTATCACATTGCCCATAGCAATAGGTCACTATAGAATGGTTTTCCATCCTTAGTATTTAGCATATAATTTGTGTTTCTAGGGTGATTCTTGCTCATACGCGTGGGCTACTACATATGAAAGTTGTTGTATTATATGAATATCCATACGAAAAATAAAACTTATTTCATGTGGACAATGCACCCTCTGTCAAGTGTCACTTAAGTACAATGATTACCTAAATTCATATGCCTGCAACATATTGCTGGTAAATGAGATTCATTTTCAAATTCACACTATCATACTTATTGTTTAAAATCTTTCATTCTCAAGTATTCTTGGTGTATCAAACAAAATACAGCATATTACGCTGTATACAAATCATTAAAATGACGAACAAAAAAAATACTGACTATACAACGACACTAATGGTAAATCAGTGTATGCTAAATATCAAGGATGGAAAACCCTCCTAAAGTGACCTATTGCTATGGGCAATGGGATACAAACAAATAATTGCATCACACCATAGTCACATATTGACTTGTTAACTGGGCTAGGCCGGCTTATATTGTTGGTAAATGAGATTCACTGTCAAATTCATCTATCATAATACTTATTGTTTAAGATCTTTCATTCTTAAATATTCTTAGTGTATCAAACAAAATACAACTTGTTATGTTGTATACAAATAATTAAAATGACGGAGAAAAAAATACTGACAATACAACAACACTAATGGTAAATCAGTGCATGCTAAATACCAAGGATGGAAAACCCTCCTATAGTGACCCATTGCTATGGGCAATCAGATACAAACAAATAATTGCATCACCCCCTAGTCACATATAGACTTGTCAACTGGGCTAGGCCGGCACATATTATTGGTAAATGAGATTTACTGTCAAATTCATCTATCATAATGCTTGTTGTTTAAGATCTTTCATTCTCAAATATTCTTGGTGTGTCAAATAAAATATAGCTTGTTATGCTATATATAAATCATAAAAATTACGGACAAAAATATACTGACAATACAACGACACTAATGGTAAATCAGTGCATGTTAAATACAAAGGATGGAAAACCCTCCTATAGTGACCTATTGCTATGGGCAATTGCATCACCCCTAATCACATATAGAGTTCTCAACTGGGCTAGGCCGGCCCATATTATTGGTAAATGAGATTCACTGTCACATTCACTCGGCTAGGCCGGCCCATATTACTGTTTGTTAGGTGAATGTATACTGCTTATTAGGTGAATGTATACTGCTTATTAAACAATCATATACTGATTCAGAATTCATAGCACGTAGGATAGATAAATATTTTCTAGTATATTTTTCCGTTAGAATTATTAAGAATAAAAAATATATAAATTAAATTTTGTCGTTTGCTTATAACCCGTTGGGCTAGCCCGAAATCCGAATATTTAAGGTTAGAGTTGGAAATTTCAACCTGATAAAATTTCAACCTGATTAGCCCGCACCCGATTAACCCGTAACTTGAGTGGGGCTGATCTGAAATACGATGGGATGACCGATTGATATCCCTACATTTTACATTACATATACTTTGCAAAAGAATAAAATGTCGTGTGAAAGCCCACAGCGGGATTTGAATGACAAACAACGTCTTTACTTTTGCTCTACTCTTAGTCATCTCATCACACATCGCTTCTTTCCAATTTTTATCTTGAATGATGCTGTGCTGTTGGAATATCTTGCTGATTGTTTACAGGTTTTGTTCTTCTATCTTTGCCTCGATGCTTAACTCTTACATGAGTTATATGTTTCCTTTTTATTAGGCTGAGGCAATTAGAAAAATATTGGGTCAAGATTCCAGCAGGAAAAGGTGAGATGATAAGATTAAAAAACGGCAGCAGGAGCTAGCACAGGTAAAGAGCTGACATAGGGAGCAATTTCATTTCCCAAAGACTTCCATATGTTTACCCTAAGACATGCATCACAATGCAGGAGAGGAATGCAAATGGTGCTACAGTTGCACCAAATGTTGTTAGATAGGTCATGGGACCTTCAAGGACAGTCGTAACATTTCCTGCTGAGGTTGGCCTTCCAAGTATATTCGAACCCAAGTCTTGCAGGTATTTTGCTTCAGATAGGCTGAGGCAACGCGCCAAAACATGTCAGCTAAATCTCCACTTTATAAGTCAAGCTTCATTTTGTTGTCTGTGTTCCCACGTTTGATTCTTTGCACATTGGATTTCCAGCTATCCTCCTCCACGAGAGAAATGTGTCGGTCCGTCTTGTACAAATGTGTACAAGTACATAGATTCCAAGTCAAAGCTTCCTCTTTGCAGCCTACAGTGCTACAAGGCACTACTTGAGAAGGCACGACCACTACATGCTTGCTAAACTGGTCTATCCGTTGAAACATTTTTGCTTCCACAGTTTAAAGGCGAGTGGGCTGTTCTCTTCCGATGCTTGTCCAGTCGAAACTTTGGTAAGAAGATTTTCTTCTCAGACGGATGCATGAAGGAAAGAAAAGTAGATATGTGAAGAGAACAATGTAATGAGGTACGTATAATAATTATCTGAATCTGTGTAATAGATGTTCGAACACCACTGTTGCTTCAAAGTTCTTGGCCAAACGAGCTTGGAACTGCAAGAATCCTAAGTTAATGCAGTTATACTTGAAAGTAAATGCACCACACAATCAAAATCAAATATATCGCCTTCTTTTTGTAGTTTTATCGACCTAGTCTTCGAAGCCCGAAATATAATTTTACCTATCAATTCAGAATACAAAAGATGAAAATTATTAACTTGGGATTCGGTGATTGAAACTATCAAATGAAGACTGCTATATCTGACTATCTTTAAAAGGGATAATCGCCTTTCAAATTATAAAGTTTGACTCAATTTGTAATTTTAAAATGTAACAAACAAGTACCCAAATTTTCAAAAATTTTACTAGTAAAACTCCCCCAGATTTTTCGACAACTCAAACATCAAATTTATGTCGTCTAAAGAGTCGAGTTTGAAGGGTTCAAGGAAAGAAACACTATCCCAGATGGGTTGATTTTCTATATGTGCTGACACAAAGAAGTTCGTTGCTACTAGTACAAGACTTACAGGCGTAGCACAAAATAAGGCGTATAACAGATTTTATAAGCAGTTTCCAGCAATTATCATTAACTTGGAAGGCAAAATACATCAGTATTAGCAATTACTCAACATTTACCTATATGTGCATCTTATGGAGCTTGTCAAAGCTAGACTTCGATTTTTCAAATTAAGACTCAAACGACAGGAATTTGAAAGTTTAGATCCTGAGAAAAGCTGGAGGAGGTTATTTAGACTTTGGGTAGAATGGATAACCACCCCTAAGTAAAGATGTCAATCGCGTCATCCCATCGAATTTCGGTACTTGGTTTGCGAACTAATTGAGTTAGAATTTTATCAGGTTAAAAATTTCCAACTCTAATCCTAAACATTCGGATTTTAAAGCAAGCTAATTGAATTAAAAGCTAGTGATAAAAATTAAACTATATTTTTTATTCTTATTAATCTTTTATTTATAATATATAAATGTATACAAAAAATAAAATATAAATCATATATAACAAACATAAAATTCCAGATTTAAAACATTCTAAAAATACCCAAAATTACATAACATAAATTAATAATAAATTATTCAATAATAATTTGGTCACATAAACTAAAAATGTCTCAAAAATAAATCTAAAATCTAAACACTTCAATATCATTCTTCTTCTACATTATAATATTTATAGTTTCAACTCCATCTTCTACATTAATAATATTTACAGTTTCAACTTGATATTAACCTCGAGAAAGAACGAAATTTCCGGATGAATAAGCCGAGACTGTTTCATAGGTTTAACAAAGAAACGTTGTTACTGAAAATTAATCTTATACATTAAAAAAATAAGCAAAATTTTAATCAGAAAACTGCAAGCCCTGGCATTAATAGAATAACAGTGATTCTCACAAGTTGATAAACAAAAAATCAGATTATCTCTTCAGTCCAGATAACAGACTCAATTAAAGCAATCAAGCCACAAATACGTTCTCTTGCAGCTTCCAACTGTCATTTTGTTTTCCTACAGAAAGCGCTACAACTAATAAGAAAATTATGGGGCACTACACCCAATCCGGAAATGTCAGTGAGATATTTCAGCTTTCCATCACTTCACAACCTACAGTTCATCCTGCAAAGAGACGAGCACAAAAAATATGAATTAAGTGACATGAAAATTACGAACCACCAACATTATATAGAACAATGCTTAAGCAAAGAAAATCAAAGATCTTACGTGCACATCATCATCAACCGAAGCTACAGGGTCTTCGTTGGGGTCTACTTTGGAATCATCCTCAGCGTCTTCACCTTCAACATCAGAATCCTCGCCTCCATCCTCAGCCTGTAAAGAGAATTCAAACTTCCTTTAAACACATATGAAAGGCAAATAGAGCAGGATTACTTCTCAAAAATAAACTAGTCTTACATCAGAATCAGCAGCTGGATCATTCTTTGATTCCTGAGCACAGAAACACAGTTTCCTTGTAAGAAATATTACCAAAATGTGCCTACTTAAGAGCAACTACGGAAACACAAAGTAATAAATGGATAAAATGGAAGGAGCTTTTTTCGAATCATAAAAAAGTACCTCCTCTTCTCTCTTCTTTTCTGCCTCATCGAAAGCAACCTTCTCAGCCTGCATTATCAGCAGCATTGACAAATCAATAATATATAGATAACAGGTGCCATCCTCTTTTAAAATGAAAATGAAGTATAGAAAAGGTGAAAGACAAAAAAAATGAAACAAATGCCACATACATCCTTTTGCGTTCCCCATGTTTCTTCTGCTACCTTCTTGGCATATTCAGGGTCATCACATACAAGAACATTGTCAAACAACGTTCCAGACTTCACCTGCGAAATAGTTATAGTGAGTGAGGTACCATCCTGAATCATCCAGTCGTGCACAAAAGTGGAAAAAACTAAAATCACACAAGGGACTGAAAAAAAGAAAATGTACCTGCCACAACTCAATGCCTACATACTTCAGCTTCCGGAAAACATATAGTTCTGGGTCATCCTTGAACTCTGCAATTATCACAAAATCACATTAGCTATAACATATTAACAGAATGCAATAGATGCTCAAAAATACTGCGTCAAATTAAATTAAAACCTGGGTTATCAATCATTGGTGCCTTCCACTTGCCCTTGTAGCTGGGGTTCTTAATTTTCTGGTACAGAAAAGGGATATTTATATATAGTCTGCTTTGTAAGACATATAAGTAAGCCAAATTGAAAATTCAACAAACCTTTGCCTTCCATGGTCCCTTGTACTCAGGGTTGGGAATGGTAGGTGCAGTCCACTCACCATCCTCC
>JAYDZE010555216.1:0-13140 GCA_034509125.1 Monilaria moniliformis | reverse complement strand
TATATATACATACATTTTTTGGATTTTTGGATTTCTGGTTTTTCGGTTTTTTTTCTTCGATTTTTCGATAATTTTATGAAATTTCGTTTTTTTCGGTTCGGATCGGTTTTCATAGTTCGGATTTCGGTTTTTCGGGTTCGTTTTTTCGGGCAATTCGGTTCGGTTCGGTTCGGTTTTAATTTAAAAAAATAATCGGTGTTTTGGTTCGGTTTGGGTAAAAACCGAACCGAAAACCGAATGCTCACCCCTACTTTCTGGTGCTTAAGTATCTAAATATGATGTGGCATATAACTTTTTAGGTGTAAAAAACATTCTTGCTTGTATCATTTCTTCTGGCAGATTGGAAGTTAGAAAGCCTCTCCTGAAAACAAACCTTGTGGAGCTGCAATACAATTTGCTTGCCATTAGTAAAATATTATTTTCTCTCTCTTTTATTCGTAATCGTATGTATGCTAAATTAAAAAAAATAAAAATTGTTATAATAACATTTTAGGCAATATATGTAAATCTGTATGAGTAATGTATTTTATTCCGAAGATATATTAATTTGTTATGAAAATATACTTTAGTGCAACTGTCTATAATATAACGAGTATCTTCCTAACCAACATATTTTATAATGATTGTTAATATTTAATTTTTTCAAAAAAATGTTAATATTTATTTATATTTGTTTTTTTCTATATTAATATGATCTAATTATTAGTAAACAAATTGCGAATTGCGAGTATAATAAAGTGTGTCCATAGATATACATATATCGAAAAATCCAGACACGTAGAGATTGGTAAACAATTGACTTCCGTCTCAAATTGAGAAAAGGGACGGGACAGGACAAGACAGGACAAGACGTCATAATCGCACGATTTTTTGCCATATTTTGCACATTTTATTTTGGCATTAAATTAAATAATCTAATAAATTATTATCTTCTGAAATCCGTTCCTGTCCGTCTATAAAAATTAAAAGGTATACAATATTTGTTATATTGGTTATTCATAAAAAATATATAATTTCTTTTTTTTAAAGATAATTATACAACTTGCTTTATATTTCAATTTTAGAGACTTTTTATTTACCAAAAAAACATATTTTTTTTATATAGTAAAATCTATAATTATATTTTTTATTCACTAAAAATACATTTACTAATATATCTATCAATTTTTTTAAAAAAATTTATATGTATTAAATATTGCATATTATTCCTGGACGGAAGTTCGGATGGAGCATTGTAGATGATCAATTTTGTTTGCAGTCTGGGAATTTTTTTAAGTAATATAATAAAAATCAAAAGGCGGTCGCAGCATATGAAATCGACTTCGAGTTAATTTTATGATTCTAACCAATTATTTTGGGGGAGTCCAAAGTCTTTTACTAAGATTCTCACATAAATTACTTACGCCTCTCAAATTAGTTGTAGCAAAGGAATAAATCATTGACTGGATGGGAATTTTGTAGATGCTACCTAAATATATATTGGCATATTTAAATAAATGCAACATACTTAATAAGCTATATTTATTCTTTTTTAGGCGGGAAATACAGATTTTATTCAAGAAACATCTTCTGTTATAATATCTCTAAACATGCTAGGAACATTAATAGTCCAACAGTTATTTTTTTTAAAATTACATATGATCTATATCATTAGATGATACACTGAACTTAGATGGAACAATTACATCACCATTCTTTAGGTGCCTCAGTTTTACCATTTGAACTAAACCTTGTTGTCATGTTATTTGTTTTTTTTTTTTTGGGTATTTGGTCTTTTGCTTTTTTAGATGAGGGACTGAAATTCAATGTTCATAATGGCGAGTCTCCTTCTAAAATAGGGAGAAAGAGTCAGTAAATTTTTCGTTGACTTTTGGTCAATTTCATAATTTTTTAAACTAGACTATGAAATTATAACTTTTGATATTTTCTCAATTATCTCACAGATCAAAATTTCGGTTAAATTAGTGGTGGCGTGTCAGCCGAAATTCAATGAAAAGTTATGATTTAAATGACAATTATTTCATCGACATCGTTTCGAAGAAGAAACATTTTGTCCACGTCGGAAATTTCGACTGACACGCCACCATCAATTTCACCGGAATTTTGACCTGTGGGATAATTGAGAAAATGTCAAAAGTTATGATTTTATGTTCCAATTTCAAAAGTTATGGAATTGATCATAAATCAACGAAAAGTTTGATTTAAATAACAATTATCCCTTATAAAATATGGTTAAATTACGAACTAAATAACAAATCACTATCTATTACTTCAATATAACAGCTTTTTCCATATTGTACAATGATTTATTATCTAGTCGCTTTCTCAATTCATAATGAACTCATCTGACAGCACAGATTAACCTTAAAAGATTTAGTCGGTTCGAAGTGATTCTGACTGTCGATCAATTTAGAGCAGTTTCGCAAAATTCAGAGTTTAGAATTAGTAGATGCGTTGTTTCTTCAACCGCCCACTCATTTCCAATTCAATCATCAGTTAGTACGTCGCAGCCAAACAAAAAGGTGAAAAGGAAAGGAAGAAGTGATACAATGAATCGCGGAAACCTGTCATTTTTTTTGTGAAGCGAAAGAGTAATTGATGTGCATGTCACACACTACTCACCATCCCCAGTTTGAAGCTTGTCTACTTGTGGTAGTTCGTAGAATACAAGCAGTGCCAACACAAGAATCTCCCTTTTCCTTTCTCTCTCTCTCTCTTGAATAGCAGAGCTGTAGCGGATAATGGAGAGTGCAGGTGCAGGCGATGATTGCTTGGTTTTTGAGGTGAATGGCCGGAGGTTTGAGCTGCCAGAGGTCGACCCCTCCACCACTCTGCTCGACTTTCTCCGCTCCCGTACCCCTTTCAAGAGTGTCAAGCTTGGATGCGGCGAAGGTCTCTCTCTCTCTCCCTCTCTCTCTCTCTCTCTCGGGGGGTGGGTTGAATTTGTGATTATTGATATAAGGGCTATTTCAAAATCCAATCTTTCTTTGATGGCTATCACTTGTGGCTCTATATGTGAAACCAAATTCTCACTTTTGTATGGCGAATGTGTTAATGCTTCTTTTCTTTATATGTCATGCTGGGCACATACTTTATCTGCTACAAAATTAGAGAGAGAGAGAGTGTGTGTGTTTAGAATTAGGTGGTGGGTCTTTTATTTTCTTTTTCTTTTCCTTTTCCTTTTCATTTGCGCTTTGTTGAAAAAAAAGATATATTACTAATTACTTTTTCAAGTGGTTTTCCTGTGCAATTGTGGCCGGCCTACATCGTTTGGAATTGATTGATGTAAAATGTGTTAATGGTCTTCACATTGAAATTATCTCTTGATTTTGGTTCATCTTGAAGAGATTGCTTTAATCTTCTGTAAATTTTTCTTTAATCTGACGAATATGTTTGGATGTTGAGCCTGAGTTACTAACTGCTAATCCGAAACTTGAGCCATTTCCTCTTCATTTAATCATCTTATATTATTCAAAAAAATTGTGTCAATTACTTGAATGAGCGAGTGTAGTTTGAAGTGCTCTGTTGTAGCCTACAATTGACAAAATGGTTGCTCTTCAGGTGGTTGTGGAGCTTGTGTTGTCGTGGTGTCGAAATACGACTCCACACTCAAAAAGGTCGAAACTTTCACATTGAGTTCGTGTCTCACGCTTGTTTGCAGCATAAATGGCTGCTCAATCACTACAAGTGAAGGCCTTGGAAATACTAAAAACGGATTCCATCCGATCCATCAAAGGTTTGCCGGATTTCATGCCTCTCAATGCGGCTTCTGCACCCCGGGAATGTGCATGTCGCTCTTCTCAGCACTCACAAATGCTGAGAAATCGCAACGGGCTGAGGCTCCGAATGGATTCTCCAAGATGACCGCTTCTGAGGCCGAGAAGGCAATAGCAGGAAACCTTTGCAGGTGCACCGGGTACAGACCTATTGCCGATGCCTGCAAGAGTTTTGCTGCAGATGTCGACTTAGAGGATTTGGGAATCAATTCTTTTTGGAGAAAGGGAGATAAGAATGAATCAAAATTTAGTAGATTGCCAATGTATAATGCAAAGGATCATTCCTGTTTGTATACTGAGAATTTGGGAGGCGAGTGCAGGTTGACAAGGCTTTTGAATTCTAAAAAGAACTCATGGTATAGTCCTGCATCTGTTGAGGAGCTTCAGAATTTGTTGCACTCTGATATGGTTGGCAACGGTAGAAGCATCAAGCTAGTTGTTGGCAACACTGCGAATGGCTATTACAAAGAAACGGAGGTGTACGACAGATACATTGATCTGAGGTACATCCCCAAGCTTTCCGAGGTTAGAAAGGATGAATCAGGAATCGAACTAGGAGCAGCTCTGTCAATATCAAAAGTTGTATTATATCTCAGAGAAAATAGTAAAAGAGGAGGACTTGTGTTCAGCAAAATTGCTGACCATATGGAAAAGATAGCATCCGGCTTTGTCAGGAACTCGGCTAGTCTTGGTGGCAATTTGATTATGGCTCAGAGGAAGTATTTTCCTTCGGATATTGTTACATTGCTTCTTGTCGTCGGAGCAAGTGTGAGCATAATGTCCGGTCATAAACACGAAAAGATTACAATGGAGGAGTTCCTGAGCAGACCGCCGTTGGACCCAAAGAACGTGCTTTTGACTGTTCACATACCTTTTCTGGACCAGAAAAGGATCAATCGTTCAGCTCAAACTAGTTCAAGATTGCTGTTTGAGACCTACCGTGCTGCACCACGGCCTCTTGGCAACGCGTTGCCCTATTTGAATGCAGCCTTTTTAGCTGATATATCTTCTGATAAAAATGGAAGTCTAGTGAATAATATCCAACTGGCTTTCGGTGCTTATGGGACAAAACACACAACGAGGGCCAGGAAAGTCGAGGAGTATCTGACGGGGAAAATACTTAGCCTCGAAGTTTTGGGTGAAGCAACCAAATTGCTGAAAGGTGCTGTTGTACCTAAAGAAGGCACTTCTCATGCTGCTTACAGGTCAAGCTTAGCTGTTGGTTTTCTTTTCGAATTTCTCAACAGTTTCTCAAGTGTCAGTTCTGCAATATCTGGTGGTTTATCTAACGAGGAACAGAACGATTCGTTGCTGGAAGGAGCTAATACAGGAAACCAGCCATTGTTGTCATCTGCAAAACAGGTTGTGGAATATAGTAGACAGTATCATCCAGTGGGCGAACCGATGCCCAAATTTGGTGCTGCAATCCAAGCTTCTGGTTTGTTGTGTTCTTTTCGCTTTTGTTTATTCTGCTTTAGCTTAAATTTGCCCCTCTATTGCCTCCAAACATATTCAAGAAAACAGAATGAGAATCTCTGGGTTACTGCAATATGTAGGTGAGGCCGTTTACGTGGATGATATCCCTTCACCTGCTAACTGTTTGCATGGAGCATTTATCTGTAGCACCAAGCCACTAGCTCGAGTCAAAGGCGTTTCATTCAAGAATCATCCTCGACTAGCTCAAGTATCCAATGTTATTACCGTCAAAGATATCCCTAAAGAAGGCGAGAATGTAGGAAGTCTTACCGTGTTTGGTGTTGAACCTTTGTTTGCAGATGATCTCGCTAGGTGTTGTGGTGATATTATTGCACTTGTGGTAATTCCTCACTTGCTCATCTTCTATGAGCTGGGAAAACTTTCCTGTTTGTTGCAACTAATCTTTCCTGTCTCAGGTTGCAGACACGCAGAAGAATGCAAATTTGGCTGCAAAAAATGCTGTAGTTGATTATGATACAGAAGGCTTAGATCCACCGATTTTGACAGTTGAGGAGGCAGTGGAACGATCAAGTTTCTATGACGTTCCTCCTTTTCTCTATCCACAAATGGTTGGTGATTTTGCAAAAGGAATGGCTGAAGCTGATCACAAGATTCTCTCTGCTGAGGTACGTTAATCGCCTATTGATTTTTCCACACCTTTCACATCGGTCAGTTCAGTTGCACAAATTTTGTAAGTAATCTAGCTACCAAGTTCAATAATGCTTGTAAAAACTTAAAGATTGGCGGTTTTATTAGCTGTCTGATAGTAGAAGGTAATATTTCAACAATGCTATGTTGTTTTCTTATTGATTTTCAAATTTGAATTGGCATTTCCAGATAAGACTCGGTTCACAGTACTATTTTTACATGGAGACTCAAACGGCTCTGGCAGTTCCCGATGAGGACAACTGTATGGTTGTTTACAGTTCTAGCCAATGCCCCGAGTATGCTCATAGAGTCATTGCACAATGTCTCGGTGTTCCGGAGCATAATGTCCGCGTTCTCACTAGAAGAGTTGGTGGTGGCTTTGGTGGAAAGGCAATTAGAGCAATGCCCGTGAGTATATGATTAGCTCCATATTTTGATCTTCAATGCTTCTAGGTGTAATCTGTGGTTTATATCTGAATTTAGTGTGTATTACACTGTCCCATTTTCGTGTGTGAATTTTCAGATTTCGACAGCATGTGCCCTTGCAGCCTACAAATTACAGCGTCCCGTACGAATGTATCTAGACCGAAAGACCGACATGATAATAGCTGGAGGAAGGCATCCTATGAAAATAACATACAGTGTGGGGTTCAAATCAGATGGGAAGATCACGGCTTTGCATCTCGATGTATTGGTAAATGCAGGGGTAGGTGCAGACATAAGCCCCATTATGCCGAACAACATGATAGGCGTGCTCAAGAAGTACGACTGGGGAGCTCTATCTTTCGATTTCAAGATTTGCAAGACAAACCATTCGAGCAAATCCGCCATGCGCGCCCCCGGGGAGGTGCAGGCATCTTACGTCGCTGAGGCCATAATCGAGCATGTGGCTTCCTGGCTATCGGTGGATGTTGACTGCATCAGGAACATGAATCTCCACTCGTACGAGAGCCTAGAGCTTTTCTACGGGGGTGCTTCCGGGGAGCCTGCGGAGTTCACTTTGCCCTCTATTTGGGATAAGGTTGCAACAACCTCTGACTTTGATCACAGGATCTTGATGATAGAAAAATTTAACCGGTCCAACTTATGGCATAAAAGGGGTATTTCTCGTATACCGATCGTGCATGAAGTGTTTGTGAGATCAGCCCCCGGGAAAGTGGGTATACTTTGGGATGGATCTATTGTTGTAGAAGTCGGAGGCATAGAACTCGGGCAGGGGCTTTGGACAAAGGTAAAGCAAGTAGTTGCTTATGCTCTCGGCCCAATTCAATGTGACGGAGCTGAAGACCTTGTCGACAAGGTGAGAGTCGTGCAGACCGACACCTTGAGCTTAGTACAAGGAGGATTTACTTCAGGGAGCACGACATCTGAATCGAGCTGTGCAGCTGTTAGACTATGCTGTAGCGTCTTGGTTGAAAGATTAACCCCTCTTAAGGAAAAGTTGCAGGCGGAAACAGGGTCTGTGGATTGGAAAACTCTGATTCTTCAGGTCTCTACTTTCACTGTCTCGATTCCTTTGGTAAATTTATGTAATTTCTATTGGTTCGTCTCCGTTTTACTAGATTTTTATCGTGCTTTTGGAAATGCAGGCTCATTACGCAGATGTGAACTTAGCAGCAAATTCTTTCTTTGTTCCCGACCATAGTTCTACGAAATACTTGAACTATGGTGCTGCAGTGAGTGAGGTAAACAAAAATTCAGCTCCCTCTTTACGCGTTCAACTGAATTCCATCCTCGTGTAGTTTTGATATTTGCATCACGCAATGTGGAACTGCAAATATACAAGTTTGATATGGTTATTATTAACTTTTCTATGGCACAACAGATAACTCAATAAACAGAATGAGTTTGTTTCCAAATTGATATAGGAAAAGAGCTGCTTGTAACATGCAGAAATTGATTACGCGTGTTTGTTGGAGAGTACTAGTTAATCGATATTGCAGGTTGAGGTAGATATCCTAACTGGAGAAACGAAGATATTGAGAACGGACATCGTGTATGATTGTGGGCAGAGCATGAATCCAGCTGTGGACTTGGGGCAGGTGGTTTATGCTCCCTTAAATAGGTTCTTAGTCATATCATTTCACTGTTTTGACCTTTATACTGTGAAATTCTAACATGGTAATCTATTATGTTTCTGTTTATCTGTATGGTAGATTGAAGGAGCTTTTGTGCAAGGACTAGGATTTTTCATGCTAGAAGAATACGCAACTGATTCGGATGGAACAATGATTGCGGATGGCACGTGGACGTATAAGATCCCAACTATTGACACCATCCCTAAACAATTCAACGTTCAAGTTCTCAACAGCGGCCATCATCAGCAACGTGTCCTCTCGTCTAAGGGTTCGTTGCCTTGTGCTTTTAATCTTATTGAGACCTCCTGAATGAATCTTCGCCTGAATTTGCTATGTAATTCCTCAGAAAGTGATGTATAGCTTGCAGTCACGCATCTTAAACAAGAGATGCTGCATATTGTTAACTGTGATGGTTTTATCCTGCAGCTTCCGGGGAACCTCCGTTGCTGCTGGCAGCATCAGTTCACTGTGCTACAAGAGCAGCCATCGGAGAGGCAAGAAAACAGCTAAAATCGTGGGGGGCAGTCAAAGGGACTGAATCCACGTTTCAGCTAGACGTCCCTGCTACCATGCCGGCTGTGAAGCAGCTCTGCGGCCTTGACAGCGTAACGACTTACTTAAAGAGTAAGCTCTCTCCTTCACAAAACTGATCAAGCCATTTGAAAAGCTCATGGGGTTATGCTGTCAAAATCTTGAAGAAATTGCAATAAGTAACATTAGCCTTATACAGTTGCAAGAATATCTGTGTTGCTCTTGCATGTACAGCAGCAAAGAATAAAGCAGAAAATGGAGATTTCTATTTTCATTTTTTGAGCAACTCAAATGGAGATTTGGTATTATAGTTGTGATTACAATATTTCTTAATTTTTAAGTTTTTTTTTTTAATTTATTAAATAAATATATTGGGATTTTTTTAAATAAATATCAGTTACAAACAATTTTCTAAATTTTACTTATTTCTATTGTAATTTAATATAATACTAAATGTCTTTTTTAGTTCGGTTTTTTCATAGTAGAAGTACATGGCTTTCCATGGGCCAAGTGATTAGATTTTGGACTGACCAAACTAGGCCTAAGCGAGTGGACCAAGTGGCTATTTCGAGCTGGCCCAAATTTTGGTCGGGCCTAGATAATAGTGTAAATAATGCCCCAACATTTTAATATATTTACAATAGTACCCCTATGGTATGCTTAATCTTAAATTAGTATCATCAAAAAATTCGAAATAACAATCAATTGATAGTCCACGTATTTTGAGCATAATTGTTTATATTCGATATATTTTGATGGGATTTATAGCTTAATCATGTTATCGTGATTTTGTAGGATGTCTTCCTTAAGATGTGAAAATAATAATATAATCGAGCATTGAGGACATTTGAAACGGAATCAAGAGTAGAAATCAGAAGGAGAAGGAAACAAAGTCCAGCTAGCGCGGCCACCCGGCCGCCCCGGGGTGAGAAAAGCTAAGAATGGGTGCTCACGAGGTGTCACTTTGCGCGCCCCGCTCGGCCTTCGCGGAAACCCCACCAGGGTCGGGAGGAAGTTTTAGAAAGCAGTTATTTTCGAGATTTTAAAGAGAATTTCAAACCTCTTTGTATTTTATCACTTGTTAGACATTAGAAAGACCATAAAGAACTCATCTTTTACATTAGCAGAAGAATTTCAACTTACAATTGGATCATTGAAAGATATTTTACGATTCTTTATAAGAAATTTTCTATTTTCTCATTTTTAGTTTGTTTCTCTTGAATTTATTTTCTTTAGCTTTGGTTATCTCTTTATGGAGAACTAAGTTTATAAGCTAGGGTTCTTGTCTATTTGAATTGAGAGTTTAATTGTTGTGTTGATTTATGTTTATTACTTGTTATTAGATTTTTATTTATTTTTTTGAATTAAATTAGTCTTTTTTGTTGAATTATCAAACCATCTCAATCAGTGTGTTTAGGATTATTTTAATTTATGTGTATAACATGAATAACTAGCCTTGTTTAGTTTTTTTCATAAAAATACGACTTAGGTCGACTTATTACTCTAAATTAACCTCGTACTATTGCGAGCAATATACTTTTATCGAATTAATAGTTTGAAAAATTATGAATATTATGACATATAAGTCACTATTTATAAATACATATAAAATTGCCACAAAATTCTCATTTAATTTCCCACTATTTTTCCAAGGGTAGTTATTGTCATAAAGCATCCTGGTCCAGAGAACACAACAGTTCGAAGAACCACCAAGCAAAAATGGCTTCTTCCCTCATGGCTACTCAATCCACGCTTCTTCTCCGCAACCCCTCTCCCACCCCCACCAATCACCGCATTGCCTCCGCCTTCCCTCTCCCCTCACCCCGCTCTCACCTCCACCTCACTATCTCAAAACCCAATTTCCTCCCCTTTTCCCCTCTCCCCAAACCCTTCAATTCCAGAATCTCCGCCTCCGTCTCCGCAGCACCAATAATCACGGTCACTAAATTCCCCGATATTCCCAAACCGGGTCCGGAAATCCTAACCGGGGCGACCCGGACCGTCACGACACTGGTCGCCCTCGGTCTCACCGCCTCGAGATTCTTCGCCCACGGACTCCTCAATTTGGCGGTGCAATTGAAGGAGCCCCTGCTCTCCAGCGCGGGCCCCGCCTTCTTTGCGGCGGTCAAGGACGTGCCGACGGGGTCGCTGAACACGCCGTTCACGGTGGTGGCGGCGGGGATGGCGAAGTGGCTGGACTTGTACAGCGGGGTTTTGATGGTGCGGGTGCTGCTCAGCTGGTTCCCCAACATACCGTGGGACCGGCAGCCGCTCTCTGCAATTAGGGATTTGTGCGATCCCTATTTGAACCTCTTCAGGAACATAATCCCCCCAATTTTCGACACGTTGGATGTGAGCCCGCTCCTGGCTTTCGCGGTTTTGGGAACCCTAGGCTCGATTCTCAACAGCAGCAGGCAGTCTTATTGATGATGTTGATTGGATGTCAACGGCGGCGAATTGGGGTAAGATGAAGTTTTGTAGCAGTTTTGATTGTTGCGTTGTGTTGTGTGTGGGTGGGTTGCAGTTACACTGTATGTCGGATTTAGATGAACTCAGAGGTATTACTTGAAATAAATTCATATTTCTCAATGTCGCAGTTTTCTTGATTGATCAAGGTCTCATACTTGACTTTCTCTTTAATGATTGAGTGGTTGCATCTGTAGATTTTGTTCAACAAGTATGTTTGTGATAACGGATCAATACTGTCCGAGATGAATATTTCTTGATTGAAAATTAACTTTATAAACCCTAAGATTGATTAGAATACATCATAACTCATGTGTAGTGTGTTTGGAAGATGCATGTTGGGCCTCTTTTGGATAAATTATAGCCACTTGATAGCGGATTAAGATGGATTTATTTGTTGTGGACAAACCTCACAAGGTGTTGTTGGGGTTTGAGTTCGTGATCTTTAGCCACAAAGCTCACCCCCTCCACCACTACGCCGTCCAAACAGCTACCTAGTGTGTGTATATACAGACCTCATTTCTAGTTAATTTGTAATATGAGATTTTTTTTACATATAGTTGCATTTTCATAATGTCATTGTTGTATTTCAATAATAGCTTGAGAGCCAGGTTAAACAATTTATTACTTATATGTAATTTATTCAATTTACAGGAAATTAAACTCTCTCTCTCTCTCTCTCTCTCTCTCCACATCGTTCTCATTGAGTGAACATATGCACTGACCACCAAAATTGTCATTCTTAATTCTTATAGTTTTCTTCATCAATCATCACTCCTACTTGTAAATTCATACAGTTTCCTAATACCAACTTCCATATATGGTATTTATCTATATACTGTTTGATTGGGATTGATAGTTGATAAGCTCCTTCCTTTGCTGTGTTATCTTTAGATAATGCTGCGGCTAAGTTGTCTCAGTCTAGCATAAATTTCTCCTGGCTTTTCTTTCTTGATTCCTTTCTCTCTCTCTGGTGGAAGAGAAAGTGCTCTCTTGATGTGACATTGTTGCTTGAAATTTACAACCTAGTGCAGCCTTGTCTTTTTGTTCAATGGTTAGTCCATCTGTCTGTACGAGGGAGATGGATACCAGGTAGAGGGCTCTTTTGATGGTGGTTGATGGTCATTTACAATATTTTTGTCATCTTGAAACAAGTTTGTCTCATTTGCTGCATCAGCATGCTCATGCCCAAATCAATGTTTCTATGAATTCTGATGTTGATTGGAATAGTTATATCCAATTTCCTTCTTGTGGTTGTCTGATTTCTCAAACTTTAGCTGCACATTGATTATGTGTGGTGCCATGAGATTGAATGTATTTGTATAATGATTTTGGCGATTGACTTCACAGATTCAACGACACATTGCATGACTTGGCCCCTAATTTGGAGTTTGGAACAATATCATGTCCTAATTAAATTCAAATCTCACCCTTCTCTCCGTTAAACTGAAGTAATTTAAATTTCGAGTAGTGAAAAATATATATAAATTGTACATATATAATGGGCTATTTTTAGATATTTTATTTATAAATCAGTTTATAAATATTAATTAATTTAAAATAAATTAATATATTACATATTTATCTTTTTGTAATAGTTTAAGAAAAAAATAATTTTTCCAAATTAGATGCAAATTTAGGGAAAAATTAACTTTTTCATTTGATATCTACATATTTATCTCCAAATTAATTTTGTGGCTTTGTTTGAATGCTATCAAATTAATTTTTCAATCATATATTTAAAAATATAATAAGGATAATTTAGTAAATAAATAATATAATTAGTAATATATTAGTTAATAAAATTGATTCAATTCAATTTTAAATTTAGGAATATTATATATATACAATTATGTACATTTATCTTTTTTTTTTTAAATTTCTCACTTTTAACAATATATCATTACAACTTCCGCTCTAGGAAAACACAATAAATTATTACAAATAAACACATTATTTCCATTCAATCGTGAAGATTATTGTCTAGAGGAGGAAAAAGTGATGGCTAATTATTAAAATGTTGAGTATTGATAAACGACCATAATTGCACAAATGTTGAGTATTGATAAACGTGCATACATAATAGGTTATTTTTAGATATTTTATATTTAAATCAGTTTATAAATATTAATTAATTTAAAATAAATTAATATATTACATATTTA